>PVJH01017199.1:0-48567 GCA_004026705.1 Nesogale talazaci | reverse complement strand
GGGGGGTAGAGAAGGCTGCATTGTTTTCGATCCCTGTTGCCTGCTCCGCAAAAGACATCCTGAAAAATACAGAAACACACGTCCTGCCCAACTCCAGAGACCCCTGAACCTCCGAAATTCTAGAGAGTCTGATCTGAAGTTGCCACAAGTTTTCTGCAACCGGGGTTTCTTCACACAGCTTTTGGAACCCTGGACTTCTGCAAGTCTGTTCCCGGTGTCTCTCACGCTTCTCCAGTGTTAACTCTGGAGTGTAGCAGAACGTGAGGGGGTCAACGGGGCTGTCCGGTTTCTGTCCCTTCCTCTGACCACCCTCCCTCTCCCCCACAGAGAGGGTGAGCCTGAGAGCCATTTGAAATCTGGCTTGCTTTCCTAAAGTATTCATGTTATCTAAAAAACGAGGGAAAGCGAAAGAACAAACCTAAACTATACAATAGAATGGATTGTGACGCAATTGTTACTCTGTGATAAGATTATAGGACAATGTAGACTTTTCCCCATAGGATTTCCAAGGCTGTAAATCTTTCCAGAAATAAGTTACCGTATCTTTCTCCTTCAAACCAGCTGGTGAGTTCACACCATCAGGCTTTTGTTCACAGCCCAGCCTTAACCACCACACCACTAGTGCTCCTCACATTGGTGCAGCAAACTATCAGATGTGACGTCAAATGAAGAGGTAGTGTACGGGAAGAAAAAGTTTCAATCAGCAAGCAGAACTGAGGTAGGGTTGTCAAGGAAGAAGTGGTTTAGGAGTCTGGATTCCAAAGTCAGATGGGTTTTCACCAAGTAAGATGGGAATGAAGAACACTGGGAGCTGAAAAACATGTAAACTAAGATATGTAAGCAAAAAATGTGAAAGAATATAAGCCCTCTTCAAGTTCTTCATGCTGAATGTGAATGAAAGAGCGGGGATAAAGACAGAACTTAGTATTTATAGTGTAGGGCTACATGGTGGGATTAATCCTTAAGGTGGTAAACTAAAGAGAAAACAATGGGACCTGCGGTCCCAGGGGGACATGGGAGAGGCTTGGGAGGGGGTGCAAGGAGCCAACAAACTCAGGGATGAGGGAGCAACAAGGGATCTAAAAATGATGGCAAGGATGCCTAGTGGGGTTTGATCAAGTGCAATATATCCAAAAGGAATTACTGAGATCTGAGTAGAGGATGAGCATGATAGTGGGACAAGAGAAAGGTGAAAGGAAATAGAGGAATGAAATAGGAAGCAAAAGCTATTTATAGAGGTATAGCTATAGCATGTATACATAGACATTAATTTCTAATGAAAGGGATAAAGGGTAATATACATATTTTACATTACAGTATTAAGATAGTAGGTGAATTTTGTACTCAAGGCCTGCCTAAACAGAAGAACATTTTGTCCTAATAACCTGGCCCTATTTGACACTCACCTTCCTGACACAATCACTGAAGACAAAATGTATAGCACATGTGGTGAAGAACGTGAAGAGTGCTCAGCTATCAAAAGATATAGCTTCTGGGGTCTTACAGGATTGAAGTTAGACAAGCAGCCATCTAGCAGGGAAGCAAATAAGCCCACATGGAAGAAGCACTTTAGCTTATGTGATCATCATCAGGAGCGTAACAATTATCAAAAGATTCAAATCAAACAATTATATCTATGTGAAAGAGAAGGATTGGAGTGGAGACCCAAAGCCCATCTGTAGATAATTGGACCTCCCCCCACAGAAGAGTAACAAAGAAGGTATGATTCAACTAAGGTGCACTGACAAAACACACATCATTTCTCTAGTTCCTTAATACTTCCTTATCCCCCCTGCCCCCCCCCCCCAACCATGGTTCTACCTTACAAATCTGGCTAAACCAGAGTACACACATTGGTACAGGTACGAGCTCTCAACGCGTTGAATTCAGGACAGATGAAACCCTCAGGAACAGTAGTGGGAATAACGATATCATGAGGGGAGGGGGAGGGAAAGGGAGAGAAAGGGAACACCCATCACAAGGTTGGATATGTAGTCCACTCCCCAGGGGGATGAATAACAGAAATGTGGCTGAAGGGAGACAGTGGAAGGCACAAAATAACAACAATAATACATAATTGATCAAGGATTTACAAGGTTGAGAGGGTGGGGAAGGAAAGGGAAAGAGGAGCTGGTAAGGGCTCAAGTAGAAAGAACATGTTTTGAAAATGTTGATGGCGATATATGTACAAATGTGCTAAATACAATTCAAGGATGGATTGTCATAAGATTTGTAAGAGCCCTCCCAATAAAATGATAAAAAAAAGAAAGAAAATTGTGCTTCAGCGTAAAGTAATTGCAGCAAACAGAAGAAAGGATGATGTGATAAAAGGGAACAGATGATTTCAACGGGCAGTTCAAAGTATTATAATGAATGTGCAAAGACCTGGAGTTAGAAAACCAAAGTGAACATCATATTTGGTATTTCTCAAGCTGAAAGAGGAAAACTTTCAAACCTCAAATTGCACTACTCAAAGACTACAAAGCAACACATAAAAAATAAAGAAAAATATAAAGTAACAAAATATTGAATAATGCAGGAAGCATTAAAAAAAGATGGAAGAAATACACAGCCAGTTACCAAAAAGAGGTGGTTGACATTCAACCATTTCAGGAGGTAGCGGATAATCAAGAACAATGGAAAAACAAGATTCAGAAACTTACACAATGCCCATTGAGATGTTTCAGCAAATAAATGCATGGCTGAAAACACTCATTTATTTAAGGCAAGAAATTTGGAGGACAGCTGGCCAATTGACTGGAAGAGATCCTTTTAAGTTCCCCTTTTAAAGAAAGGTGATCCACTTCCACCAGGGCAGTGATGCAAGAAAAAAAGAAAGAAAGAAAGGTGATCCATTGAGATGCAGAAATTATCAACCAATGCCCTAAATATCATGTGCAAGTAAATTTTTTCTGATAATTCAAAAAGTTTGCCACAGTACATCCATGGAAGCTTTAAGAAACACAGGCTGATTCAGAAGAGAACATGAAATGAGGGCTATCATTGGTGATGTCAGATGCATCTTGGGTGAGACCAGAGAATACCAAAGAGAATATTTTTTGGGGGGGGGGCATCACTGCCCTCTGGTGGTGGGAGTAGGAGGCCCAGCCTTACTGCTGGATTAGAACCTCCAACCCAGTGGGCTGCAGTCCCGTGCACAACCACTACGCCACCGGGGCTCAGCCCCCAAAAGAATATTTTATTGACTGCAAAATCATTCGACAGTATGGGTCTAGATAGATAGATAGATAGATAGATATAGATGATGATAGATAGATAACAGGAAGAATAGAGAATCAAGTCTCATTTGTGCAAAACTTTGATATGCTGGTGACATTGGGACAGATAATCAGATGACCCTAGAAAAAAGGTTGAGACTAATGGCTATAAAACTTAAATTAGCCAGGAAAAGAGGCAAGCAACATATGGACGAACCATGGTTTCCAAAAACAATACCTCAAGAGAAGTGTAACAGACACTAAAAGGATCTGGACAAATAATGTGACATTGTAAATTAACTCATGAACCTATGAAATCTATGCCTCAGTTGTTTTCCAGATTACAAAAAGTCATCCTGAAAGACTATGTTTAATAAATTTAAGAGATATACACAGCCAGGACATTCCCAACCTCTAGCTGATTTAAAATGGCAGTTCCAACATTAACCTGGGATTCAAACTAAGAACTTGTGTGCATGCCCAAAGACCCCCATGCCACAAACTCCATTTCCAAATTTCAGACTTTATGTTATGCCAAAGTTCCATGTGCACCCATTGAAAAGAGGACCCAGGAAAGAGCTTATAAAACCCATGGCTGCACAAAGAAGCCAAATGAGAAACCTACCCAGAAAAACACATACCAACAATTGATTAAGAAGGCAGCCTTACACATAATATCTTCAGTCTTTAACTGCCCAAAATTTAAGCTGGAAAGAAAGAAATTAGAACAAACAGAAGCTTGGCAGACAGCTGATAGTGATATTCCCAAAATAAAATATTTTAAAACAGCTTGAGAATAAACTGAGGTCAGCTATTTAAACTTTGTACTGGTTGCTTTTTGCTGACCTACTTTTAAAGAGTATTCATACTACAAAGCACAATGAAAATAATTTAATTTCCCTAAACCCCTAAACACAATTAACTTTTTATTTATTCATTTATTTATTTTGGCATCACTGCCCTCAGGTGGTGGGGGTAGGAGGCCCAGCCTTTGCTCTGTGGAGCTGGAATCGAACCTCCATCCCAGTGGGCCGCAGTCCTGCGCACAACCACTACGCCACCGGGGCTCAGCCCACAATGAACTTTTTAGTCTTTTTGTCCACACCCATCTCCAAGAGCAACACATAATCATTAAATTTTATCATATTAAGTTCAAAGACTACAGCCTTTAGTATGGATTAGACCTCAACATAAAATCCTCACAATTAGACCAGTAAGCAACATCATGAGAAATGTAGGAAAGAATTGAAGCTACCAAGGAGTCTGTTTTACTTGGACCCACTATTAATGTTTATGGAAGCAGCAGTCAAGAAAACAAATGATGTTTTACATTGTGCAAATCTGCTGCAAAAGGCATTTTTAAAGTGTGAAAAAGAAAAGATGATTTGGGCTGTGCCTGACTCAAACTAGGATATTTTCGATTGTCTCATATGCATGTGCAAGCTGTACAATGACTAAGGAAGACTAACGAGTTAATACACTCAAATTATGCTGTTACCAAAGAATGTTGACTATATCAGAAAATGACAGAATTACAAACAAATCTGTCTTGGAAGAAGTACAGCCAAAATGGTCCCCAGGTGCTTACTTTGGGCATATCATCAAAGGGGACCAGTCCCTTGGGAAGGACATCATACTTGGGAAAGTAAAGGTGTCAGAAAAAAAAGAAAGAGCAAGACCCTCAACAAGTTGGATTGATGCAGTGACAGCAACAATGGGCTCAAAGGGAAAAAAGCAACTATTGTGATGATGGCTCAGGACCAAGCCATTGTACATGTGATCCCAATGAGTAGGAAATGACTTGGCCGTTTTGTTGTTTATTGGGTGCCAAGTCAAGCCCAACCCTCAGTGACCCTCTGCACGACAGAGTTCTGTTCATTCCTCACAATTGTTCCTGTGCTTGAGTGCATTTTTGCAGCCACTGTGTCAATCTACCCTCTTTTGCTCTGACCCTCTACTTTACCTAGCATGAGGTCATCCTCCACAGACTGGTCTCTTCTATCTCTTCTGACAACATGCTCAAAATACGTTAGTCTTGATATCTTTGCCTCTAAGGAGTTATGGTTGTTACATAATTTCATGTCGACTTGATAAAGGGGTGGAGTCTAACCTGTCACTATGATCACAACCTGAGGATGCTTCTTTGTGGATGTGGCCTTCTCATGAGGCTTCTGGGAATTTCCTCTTTTTCTTTGAAGAGGTGGTCCACACCCTCACTCTGCTTTGACAAGCCTCATGGAGCCACGCTGATGGTAACCAGAGCCTTAGAGATGCATCCATCACCATTAGATCCACCCACAGCCCTCTGATCTTCCTGCATTGGACATCATTGCATGAGCTGCACGAGTCTAAAGAGGAATTAATGGTCTAGGATTGGACATGTAGGTTAATATTGAACTTATGGACTTGATCTGGACTGGGTTGGAATGTTTTCTCAATATATAATAACTCTTTGATATAAAGCCTTTTCCTGTACATATATGAGTCTCCCTGGATTTGTTTCTCTAGTCTACAGGGACAAACACAGGAGCACTCTGTGTTTCAGCCTTTAATATGAGTTACTACTCAATGTAAAGAAGATCAAAATCGGCACAACTGGAACAGTAGGTTACAGTCATAATAAATGGTGAAAGGATTTTGTCTTGCTGATCCACAAGAAAAGATTTGTTTGCCCTTTTAACTGTCCTTGGTACTTTCAAAATTCTTCTCCAGCACCACAATTCAAATGCATTGATTCTTCTTAGGTCTTCCTTAGTCAATGTCCAACTTGCACATGCATGTGAAAATACCATGGCTTAAGTCATGGACACCTTCGTGCTCAAAGTAACATCTTTGCTTTTCAACACGCTAAAGAGGTCTTGTGCACAGATTTACCAAATGCAACGTGTCTCTTGATTTCTTGACTTCTGCTTCTATAAGCATTGATTGTGTACCCACAATAGGAAGAGGAGGGATTAGGGGTACACGATGTGACAAGATGGTCAGATTCTAGATTCAATATGGCAACCTAACCTTAGTAGTCCTTGAACTGGCTTGACTTACTCTGAACTCTCCTTCAGGAAAGCAATCCACTATCCTTATCAGTAGGGAGTGAACCCCACCTGGTGGACCAGACAATAGTCTGGTTGCTCTGCATGGCTCATTCCTTCAGGGAATTAAAGTCTTAACAGCTTGCTTCCAAGTGTGCTACAGTCATTTACCATGTGTTGCAAGTAGTGTCTTAGGTCTGAAATATATTTGAGGGACACAACCTGGGGAAAAGCCTTTTCATATCCCACATATATGAAGTTGATAATTAGTTTTTCCATTTCTTTAAAGAATGATGAGATATGGATCAGAATTGTATTGAATTTGTAGATTCCACAAGGGAGTATTGACATTTTCACAATATCATGCCTTCCTATCCATGAACACTGCATATTCTTCCATTTGTGTAGATCTCTTTTTATTTCTCATTATTAATTTTCTGTAGTTTTGTTTGTACAGGACTTTTGTTTCTATGGGTAACTTTATTCCTAGGTATTTCAACTTTAATGTGGTAACTGTGAATGCCATTGTTTTCTTGATGCCTTTTTTTGGATCTCTCATCACTAGTGTTTAGGAGTCTGATTTCTCCTTATTAATCTTGTATCCTGCTACTTTACTTAATTCCTCCGTTGTTTCCAACATACTTATTGTGGAGACGTTGAGGGGTTTCTATATGTAAAATCATATTTTCTGCAAATAGAGTTTTGATTCTTCTTTGTCCAATTGTGTTCCCTTAATTTCTTGCCATTGTCTTATGGTTCTGCTAGGACTTCCAGGATATTGTTGAATCAAGAGTTGCAATAAGGGACCTCCTCGTCAGGTTCCAGTGGTAATGTTTTTGGCATTTCCCCATTAAGTGTGATATTGGCTATTGGTTTTTCTTATGTGGCCTGTATTGTTGAAGAATTTCCCTGCTATTCCTATTTTTATTGAGTAATTTTATTAGAAGTGGGTGTTGGATATTGTCAAATGCTTTTTCTGCATTGATGGATATGATTATGTGGTTTTTATCCTTCCTCTTGTTATGTGGTGGATTACATTAATTTTTTGATTGTTGAACTATCCTTGCTCCCTGATATAAATCCCTCTTGGTCATCATGGGTTTTTTTTTATATGTTGTTTGATTCTATTTTGTGGAGGGTTTGTGAATCTGTGTTCATGAGGGATATCAGTCTATAGTTTTCTATATTTGTGAGGCCTTTGACTGGTTTTGGTATCAAGGTTATTTTGGCTTCATAGGACAAGTTTGGGAGTTTACTCTCCCTTTCTATATTATGGAATAGTTTGTGTAGAATTTGTGACAGCTCTTTTGTGAATATTTGGAAGAATTCTCTTATGAAGCCATCTGGTCTTGGTCTTTTTTTGATTGGAGATTTCTTGATGATCTTATCTATTTCTTTTGCTGTGAAACTTCAAGTTTTTAATGTCTGTCTTAATTTGGGTGGAGAGTGTATTTCTAGGTATTTGTCTGTCATCTAGATTATCAAATTTGTTGAAATAGTCTTTCATAATACTGAGTTATTATTCTTTTTATTTGATTTGGATTTGTTGTGTCAACCAGTCAGGGTGCAGTATAGCAACGATGAATCATACAACTTCCTTTCAGTTCTTTAATGTTTCTTCCCCTCTCCCCCACTATTATGACTTCAATTCTACCTTACAAATCCAGCTATATGACCTGTAGTATGCTGAAGAATTTCCCTGCTATTTTTATTTTATTGAGTGATTTTATTTAATCTCTAATTAAAGATATTCTCTTTCTAGTTTAGTTCTTAAAATGATTTGTTCAGGCTGATGATGCAGAAAGATGAAGCAGGAAGATCACAGGCTAGTGGGTGCAGAGTCATATGGATCCAGGGTCAGTGGAAACATGTAAGGTCTGTGATTCACATGAGACTGCCCCTGGAGGCAGACACAGAGTCCCAGTAAGGAGGAAGGTGAAGGAGGACAGAATTTATCACTGTCTTTCTTTTAGAAAAAGTCATACCCTTAAGGAAGTTTCATCAGTCTGTGATCTATTTATAGGTTGGACTCCATCCCTACACTTTAATAGAGCATCAAATTGACCTAAAATCAAACTACCACAGGGGCCAAACCATCTCTTTGAATATCTTCCTCATTTTACTTTACAAAGCATGATGCTCTTCTCAAGGGACTTGTCCTTCTTGATAATATGCTCATAGTACATGAAACAAAGTCTCACTGTCCTTGTTTCTTAGAATTCTGGCTATACTATTTATAAGACTATTTATTATGCCAGACGTCAATGATATATCTAATATTCTTTGCCAACACAATAATTCAAATATATCAATTCTTGTTTAGTCTTTCTCTTTATTGTCTAGCTTTTGTATGCATATGAGGCAAATGAACACGCCATTGGTTGGATCAGATGCACCTTAGTCTTCAAAATAATGTGCTTTTCAACACTCTAAAGAGGACTTTTGCAGATTTGTCTAGTGTAATATATCACTTGATTTCTAACTGACGCTTCCATAGGTATTGATCATAGATAAAAGCAAAGTAAAATCCTTGGCAACTTGAAACTTTTCTCTATATCATGATGTTATTTATTGGTCTATTAGTGAGATTTTTTTCTTTTCTTTTTGTGTATAAACTATTTATTAATAGACAAGATTGATAGTCTCTATTTCTTCTTGGACACACCCACAGTTAGGCCACGCAGTCAGTGGTCTTGGTGTGCTGGCCTCAGCTGCGAAGGTCCCAGAAATGGCGCAGCCCTCTGTGGGCCCAGATCTTTTTCAGCCTTTCCAGAACTTCACGGAGCTTGTTGTGCAGACCGTTGGCCAGGACCTGGCTGTATTTGCCATCCTTCACATCTTTCTATTTAAGAACCAGTCCGGAATCTTGTCCTGCCGTGGATTCTGCATGATGGTGATCACCGCTCAACCTCGTCTTCGGTGAGCTCCCCTGCTCTCTTGGTGAGGTCACGTCTGCTTTCCTCCACACCACATGAGCATATCTTCGCCCCACACCCTTAATGGCCATGATGACAAAAGCTATTTTCCGCTGCCCATTGATGTTGGTGTTGAGTACTCGCAAGATGTACTGGAACTTCTCAAGGATTACTAGAGACATGGCGGTGGCAGTCGCGGTGGCATGTAGGCCTCCGGTGGAAGAGCTTTTTTCTTTTCTTTCTTTTTTTTGGGGGGGGGCATCACTACTCTCAGGTGGTGGGAATAGGAGGCCCAGCCTTTGCTCCGTGGAGCTGGAATTGAACCTCCATCCCAGTGGGCTGCAGTCCCGCGCGCAACCACTACACCATCGGGGCTCAGCCCACTTTTTTCTTTTCTTATAAGTGAGTTGTAATCCATACTGAAGACTGTGGTCACTGATCTTTAGTTAGTGTTTCAAGTCTTCTCCGCTTTCAGAAAAAAAAGGTATATTAGCTGCATAGCACTACTGAGTGGTCCCTCGATCCTGATACCAAATTCTTCTTCATATACTTCAGTTTCTTGGGATTATTTGCTTAGCATACAGATGGAATAAGCATGCTAAGATTGCGACTCTCATACACATCTTTTCGGGTTTTAAACCAAACAACATCACCTTGTTATTTGTGAATTATTCCCTCTAGGTCTAAGCACATTTTTCACAAGCACAGTTTTGACTGTTAAATACTATCAGGTTATTTCCAACCTATGGCAACCCAATGCACAACCCAATGAAACAATGCTCCCTCCTCTTAACTCTTCCTATGCTTGAGTCCATGATTGCAGCCACTGCGTTAATCCACTCTCACGTCAAGGGCCTTTCTCCTTCCCCGGCTACAACAAATGTAGTCAATATGTGTGGGCACTCTGGGGTGCCAGCCCCACCACTGAATGGGTCCAAGGGGGTGATTGTATAATTGAGGGGTAAATTAAAGAAACATCAAACAAAATAAACAAGCAAGGGCTCACCTCCACTGCCATGATGTCTGTAGCCAGGTCCGCACAGGGAGAGGTTATATTTTCAACAACAGCTTATATACTCTTCAGGGCGTTCAAGTTCCCCAAATTACGGGTAACCACAGACATAAAAAAGTGGGCTACCCCCTAATCCCAAAGGCCCTTGAATTCATTGGAGGAGTAACCTGAGAGGTAGGGGCAAGTAAGGGAGAGTGACTGTCTTCAAAGTCTAGAGTATAAAAACGCGTCCACTTCTGTAGTTAAAGCTGCTGGTTCAATAGCAATCAGTCGTGTGCTTGTTAGAGGTAACTTTAGGGCAGCAACATTATGGGAGAATATAGTGGGGAACAATAGTATGAGAATGTGATTGAGACTCTTTTCTAACTCAAAAGGGCAAAGCACTCCCTGCAACCTCAGAAACCTAGGACTGAGCCCCAGTGGTGTAGTGGTTGAGTGTGGGACTGTAGCCCACTGACTTGGTGGTTCAAATCCAGCAGCAGCTCTCTAGGAGCAAGGCTGGGCCTCCCACTCCCACCAGAGGGCAGTGATGCAAAAAAAAAAAAAAAAAAAAAGAAAACTAGTCTGCCAGGTTTCATAAGATATGAGAATAAAGGATTCATCTGAATACACTCTTCTCATTCTCTGTTTCCCACAGCGCATCCATCTACTTGTCCTTTTCCATCTCCCCATGGCCTTCTTCAGCCAGCAGTATTGGGCACTAGTACTACTGGCAGTAGTACTACTGAGAGGAAAGGGTCTTGAGGTCCAAATACTCACTTCTAAGAACTCACCTCACTGTGAAGTTGATCAGTAGTACTGATCCTATGTAAAGTTTCCAAGATTGTAAGGCTTTATGGGAGCAGAGAGCCTCAACTTTCTCTGTAGCTCAGCTGGTGGATTTGAGCCATTGACCTTGAGATTAGTAGCCTCATGTTTAGTTTACAATGCTACCAGGACTCCTTCCTTAAAAAAGGGTCAATTAAATGAATGAATATACACAGACTAGTGCTTATTCTAAAGAGGACTTTTAAGTACTAGCAGGACAGTTTGGGGAAGAGAGTGTAGAGATAAGTACTTATTCCAAAAACCCTTAGAATCCATCATAGGAGAAAAGTCTGAATTGTAATCCTATCAGCTGGGTGACCTAATGCAAATTATCACCCTGTTTGGGTCATTGTTTCTTTTTATGTGAAACAGCAGGTAGTGATCTACTCTGCTGATGCAGAAAGGAATTTCCTCAAGAATAAAAATGGGGTGGATCCAGGCCTGATTTGAAAACATTTCCTTCTGTTAACCAGAGAAATAGTGGGGGTTAGGGTGTCATTAATCTAAGCAGGCAGGAGTGAGAGGGCTAGGTTGTGGGGCAGGAAAAGCTAGGGTTTTGGTTCCCCAATTTTCAACTTGGGAGAGTTGCATCAGGCTGTAAATAATAGAAACCTACTGAAGAACGTAGTCACATCTGACCTCCTACAGCTACACAAGAGTAAAGGAGAATCAAACTCCACCCAAGTCCAAGGCCCAGTCTCACAAGGCAGAGATCAGTTTCAGCTCTAGATTCACTTATTCTGAACCTACAGACACTATAATACAGAGCATTTTCCTTGTGTTTTTGGTACTGTTCTGGAGGTTCCCGTGTTCATTGCAAATGGTGTGAGAAAGGCCAAGACCTCACTCAGCTATAAAACCCCATGTATCCCAGTACAGCCATGACTAGTTGCTAAGGTACGTGGTGGTTGGCAGCATTTAATCTGCTCCTTCAATTTCCATCCACTCCCAAACACACTCAACTTGCTCATGCAGTCACATGAGTACACACTTACACACTGGCAAAGTCATCTGAAATGCTCACACACATGCTTGGGGCTTAAACTTTCTTAGTTCTTTCCATTTAAAATATGTTGTCTGTTTTTCCTTTGTGGTTTTTTAACTCTAGGTCTTTGCACATTTCATTGATATTTTACCTTGTCTTCCCAAGCCATCCTTTGACTTTTTTTGGCTGACTTCATCATTTCTCTCATTTACCTTAGGTCCTCTACAATTAAGAGCAAGCTTCAGACTTCCTTCTGATATCCATTTTGACCTCTTTCATTGTTGTCTTTTTAATGACCCTTTGTTTCGGTCATTAAATAATATGTTCTTAATGTCATCCCACCGCTCATGAGGACTTCTCTCATCAGTGTTTAATGCATCAAATCTGTTCTTGAGATGTTCTGAGAATTCAGGTGGGATAACTGTAGGTTGTATTTTGGTTCTCCTGGACTTCTATTACTTTTCTTCAGTTTCAACCAGAACTAACAGTCTGTTTCACAGTCAGACTCAGGCCTGCTTTTAGCTGCTGACATGGAGTTTTTCATTTCTCTCTTCCTAGCGATATAGTCTATTTGATCTCTGTGTAAGCTATTTGTGATCAAGAAAGTTATTGATGTTGCAAAATTCCATCGTGTGATTTAGAGCTTTATTTTTTTCTTTTTAAAATCAATTTATTGGGAGCTCTTATTACAATCCATCCATCGTGTCAAGCACATTTAAAAAAATCATTTCACTGGGGGCTCATATACTTTTTATCACAATCCATACATCCATTTTATGTCAAGCACATTTGTACATTTTTTTGGTCCTCATCAGTCTCAAAACATGTGCTTGCTATTTGAGCCCTTGGTATCAGTTCATTTCCCCCCTCCTTGCCTTCCTGCTCCCTCCTCCCTCAGGAACCCTTGATAATTTATAAATTATTATTTTATCGGATCTTACACTGACTGATGTCTCCCTTCACTCACTTCCCTATTGTCTGTATAGGTTAAATATAGATCCTTATTATCAGTTCCCCCTTTATACTCCACCTTTCCTCCACACTCCCAGTATCACTACTCTCACCACTGGTCCTGAAGGGATCATCATTCCTGAATTCCCTGTTTCCAGTTCCTATCTGTATCAGTGTACATCCCCTGGTCTAGCGGAATTTGTAAGGTAGAATTGGGATCATCATAGTGTTTGCGGATCATCATAGTGTTTGGGGAAAAAGCATTAGAAAACTACAGCAAAATTGTATGTTTCAGCATTGCTACATTGCACTCTGACTGGCTCATCGGTTCCCAGCAACCCTTCTGTAAGGAAATGTTCCCTTACCTACAGATTGGCTTTGGGTCCCCAACCTGTACTCACCCTCATTTACAAGGATATAATTTTTAGTTCTTTGAGACGTTATATCTTTTGATAGCCAAGCACCATCGATTTCTTTACCACTTTTGCTTATGTACTAGCTTGTCTTCAGCGGTTGTGTTGGGAAGATGAGCAGCATGGAATGCCAATTTAATAGAACAAAGTGTTCTTGCATTGAGAAGTACTTGAGTGGAGGCCCAATGTCCATCTGCTGCCTTAATACTAAACCTATAAATATATGCACGTAGATCTATTTCCCCATCATCATATATATAGTTATCTATGTACATGCCTGTATTTAAACCTCTATAAATTCCCTTTGCCTCCTATTTCTTTCTTCTGTTTTCTTTTAATTTCCTATCATGCTCAACCTTCATTTGGGCTTCAGTAATTTCTCTCAGTTACATTGTCCTTGATAAATCCCCACTAGGCCTCTCACGCACTCCTTACCACTGATTTTGGAGCACTTGTTCCCTTGTCTCTGGGTTGGTCAACATCATCTTTTTCCCCACCTCCCCCTCTCCCATGTCCCCAGGAACCATTGGTCCCATTTTTCTCCTGCAGACCATTAATCCAGCCTATCTTATCTAGATAGACCTGAAGAGATAATAATATGCACAAAAACCAAGACACGGTAAGATTAACAAAAGAAACGAAAACAACAAAAAACAATGTATAAATAAGCAAAAAAAAAAAAAAACCCAAAACAAGAAAAACCTGTAAATAGTTCAAGATCTATTTGGTGACCTCTAGGAATGTCCTCTGATGGAGTCTAATGGGGTGCCACGCCCTGGCCCCAAAGTCTAACCTTGACACTCCTTCTCCAATTGAGAAATACTGCGAGACTTCCACGAATTCTCAGGAGAAAACTATGCCAACATAGAGGTCTCAATGGCTATCTCCAGATTGACAGGCTACACTCCACACCTAGGCTCCCAATCATGAAATTGAAACACAAGTACATGACTGCCACAGTAGGTATGCCTTTGTGGTTTTCCAAAACTGTAACTCATTATAGGTGCATAAAGAGTCTTCTTTCTTCCATGGAGAGACTGGTGTTTTCAAACTGCTGAACTTGCAGTTAGCAGCCCAAAGTGTGTATCACTATACCACTATAAATGGATATCTGTTTTGCTCAAGGTAGGTACCCTCATGGAATAGTGACTGTTGTGCTAGCCATGAGTTCAGCAGTTCAAAACCACCAATTGCTCCACAGCAGAAAAATGAAGCTTTCTATTCCCTTAAAGAGTTATCTTCGGGCTAAGTCCTGGTGGCGCAGTGGTTGTGCACGGGACTGCGGCCCACTGGGACGGAGGTTCAATTCCAGCAGTGGGGCTGGGCCTCCTGCTCCCACCACCGGAGAGCAGTGATGCCGGAAAAAAAAAAGAGTTATCTTCAAGGCAAAACTTATTTAGTGGTATAGCTAGAGGTATGTATATATATGTAAATATAGCACTCTTTGATACTTACCTTCCCAACATGATCACTGAAGATAAAATGGGTGCCTGAACAAATGTGGTGAAGAAAGCTGGTGGTGCCTGGATATCAAAGGCTGTTGCATGTGAGATCTGAAAGGCTTGAAGTTAAGCAGCCTTCTAGTAGGAAAACAAGTGAGTTCACATGGAAGAAGCACACCAGCCTCTTTGATTATGAGGTATCAACGGAACAGGTATCACGTATCAAAAGATGCCAAACAGTTACATCAATGTGAAAAAGGGGCGTTGGAATGGAGACCCAAAGCCCATCTGTAGACAACTGGACATCCCCCCCCCCCCCCCAAAGAGACTTTATGGACGGGACGATTCGACCAGGGTGCAGAATAGCACCCATGAAACACAAATCATTCTAGTTCCTGAATGCTCGCCCGACCCCCAACTCCCATGCCCCAGTTCTACCTTACAAATCCGGCCAGACAGGAGCACACACATTGGTACAGGTAAGAGCTCGGGGCACATGGAATTCAGGCAGATCAAACCCTTAGGAGCAGTAGTGAGAATAGCAATACCATGAAGAGGTAGGGCTGGGGTGGGGGAGTGAAAGTGGGAATCCATCACAAGTTTGGATACATAGACACCGACCCCCCACACCACCCCGCCACCCCCCCGGAAAAACAACAGAAAGGTGGTGAAGGTAAAGTACGGACAGTGTAGGACATGAAATAACGGTAATAATTTATAATTGATCAAGGATTCATGAAGGTAAGAGGGTGGAGGAGGGAAGGGAAAAGAAGAGGGGTTGATACCAAGGGCTCAAGTAAAGGGACATTGTTTTGGAAATGTTGATGGAAATCTATGCACAAGTGTGCTTAATGCTATTGAATGATGGATTGTTACAAGATTTATAAGAAACCCCCCCCCCCCCCAGTAAAATGATTATTTTTTAAAAAGTTCGCATCTCCCAAACTCACAGGGGCAGTTCTATCCTGTCCCAGAGGGTCACCTTGAGTCAGAACTGACTCGAGGGCAGAAAGCGTTTTGGTTCTCCCTTGAAAGAGGGTGATTCCTGGAGCCAACTGGAGAAATGGTCAGGGAGGTAGCCGACCCTCTCCCGGGCGCTCAAACCGTGCCTCACCCACCGAGGTCCTCGCCCGGGAGCCCGGAAGAGAGTGCCGGCCCCCCCCCTGCCTAACGCGCTCGTTTCCGGCGCTCCTCGCCGCGCTCACTGACCGCGCGTGCGCAATACCGGCCCGCTGCGTTTGCGCGCGAGGAAACTTGGCCCTTGTGCCACGCCGTCAGTCTCTGCGGCCAGCCTCGTGTCTCTTAGCAACGGCGCTCGCAACGAAAGTCGGTTCGGCGTCCCTCCGGAGCGGCTATGGCGTCAGTGGTCCCCAGCGTCTTCCTGCTAATGGTCAACGGGCAGGTGGAGAGCGCCCAGGTGAGCGGCCCGGGCCGGTCCCCGCCTTTTCGGGGTGCGCTGGGACCCCATTGAGAAGTGGGGGAAGAGAGCCGGGCGATGCCACCCCCAGGAAGCCCGCCAGGCGCCCTGTGGAAACGGGGGTCCGGAAGGGCAGAGCTCGAGCGGAAGGAGCCCGGCGTCCGCCCCGTGACCCGAGGCCCGGCCGAGCACCCCACCCCCACCCCCCCACGGGGCGTCGCTGGAGCGAGGCGCCAGCGCCCTCTGCCCCTGGGCAAACTGGGGTGTTTCTGGGGCTCACATCCGTGAACCCCGATTGGGTCTGGCTCCGTAATCGTAATCCAAGCCACCGAGGGCGGGGATGTGGATTCATCCAGGAAGGTTTGTCTGCTAGACCAAAGGGGACACTGTTAGTTTCCACGCCGTCCCCACCCCCCAACACTTTATTAAAATCGGTAACTATTAGAAATTAGAAAAGGAAGCTTGTGCCAACAAGTTGCACGGTCATAAAAGTCAACAGCCTTGTGAGGGGGACAGTGTTAACACCCCCATTTTTCTTGTGGGCGAGCCTGTGCAAAGAAAGTTGCCGAGCGGTAGTTGAAACCGAGGTCTGTCCGACTTCACAGCTTTGCCGCCCCCTGACACTAACCTATGTTTGTTATCAGACGTGAGGATTAACTGCGTGCTCAGGTAAAGCTGTGCTCAGGATTTGATACCCAGCAGAACTTCTTTGCGTTCTCCCGTCAGAAGAAGTACGCCTGCTGCCCCATGCTCGCATCCGCGCACCCCTCCCCTTGCCTGGACACCAGAGACTTCATTTTACATTTCCCCTATTCTGTTCAAGTAGGGCGCTCACGTAGACTGGCTTGTAGCCCGTGTCCCGGTGGCTGCCTGGGTTCTTCGGCCTCTCACTTGACTGTCACCCTTTTAAACCACTCCATCAAGCTGGTGTGCAGCCTAATGAAGCTGGTAGTAAGATAAAGGCAATCCGTGCTGCGAATGAAGGAAACCAAGGGACTGATGTAGTTTGGATATTAGGACAGGCGTCCCAAAGGATCTGACTTGAAGAAGCAGCCGAAGTCTTCCCGATGCAGTGGGAGCAGCATATCAAACAGAAGGCAGGGCCTGAGGAATTGAAGTAGTCGGGAACGCCTCCTGGAGCCCTAGTGGTTATATGTTAGGTTGAAACCACAAGGCCAGTAGTTTCAAACTGCCTTGGGAGAAAGATGGAACTTTCTATTCCTATCAACAGTTCCAGTCTAGGAAAACCACAGGGGCAGTTCTACCCTGTCCTGTGGGGTCACTGTCAGCTGGAATTGAATCAGTGGAAGTAAGTTTGGTTTTGGTTTATTTTTTGGAACTCTTCAGATTTCCAGCTCAGCCTCTCTTCTGAACCCCATAGCCACATGTCCAGTTGGCCCCGCTCCAGGTACCTCATATTCAGAATTTTTGTTGGCTGTACTTACCTAGCTGTCGTGTTGGTGGGCCTCAGCATGAGTGTCAGTAAACAACTTGTGTGCCTATTTTTACAGTTTCCAGAATATGATGACCTCTACTGCAAGTACTGCTTCGTGTATGGGCAGGACTGGGCTCCTACAGCGGTAAGCTGGACCCTGGGGCCTCCCTTGATTGTGAGGTATTGATTATCAGGGTTCCTAAAGGTGTCCATCATATGCCCTATTCTCCTGCATCAGTGAGAAAAGCAGAATTTAGAGAGGAATCAAATCATAAGTTTGTTCTTAAGAAAGCCAGAGAACACAGTCATAGTTGGGCCCCCAGATATGACACATCCCCTGTGTCCCTGACTTCTCACTCACGTATCCTGTCTTATGAATGAATAAGCAGATGAGGCAGGCAGGCCTCAGAGAGTGATTTGGGAAGAGATAAGCTGTAGATACTTTGGGGTAGTTAGGCCCTCCATGGTTTGGCTTTTTAACCTATGGAGAGGAATTTGGGGTGGGGGGAGACACAAGACAGAATATGAGTCATAGGCTTTTTCCTCCAGAGGGCAGTCTGTTTCTACCAAGAGAGGGATTGTGGTCCTGTGACCTACACAGCAATTGCTGTTTGTAGCACTTAAAGCTTCTCGGTAGTTAGGGAAATGGAAATGGAAACCTAACTTAGTTTATTTTTATGAGTCTTTTTGTTTCCTCATCTGTACAACCAAGGTTATACTTATTTTCCATCTATCCATAGATCGGATAACTATTGAGTCTTCTGGGTGCTGGTGGTATAGTGGTTAAACATTGACTTGCTAACTGTGAGATTCGCGTTCGGAACCTATGCAGCAGTTCAGCTGGAAGAAGGACTTGGGGATCTGTTCCTGCTGAGTTGCAGCCCTAGCAAATTCTATAGGGCAGTTAGTTCTGTCACATAAGGTCACTATATCAGTCTGAATGAACTTGATGGTATACAGCAACAAAAAGTTGATGTGACCATAAACAGTGTGTGACTTGAGGTAGAATAGAGAGGCCAAGGAGAGAAAGGTCTTGAAGGATTCTGACCATCACCCAGGGTGTAATGAGACCCCAAAAGAGAGTTTTAAATAGAGAAAAAGAGGTGATCTGACAGGGTAGACTGTTGGTGAAGAGCAAGATCCGTTGACTGATTTGTAAGAGCACTTAACTATTACATTAATGCAGGTATGAGGAGACAGCGGTGGGGACAAGGGTGTAGGCAGTAAGGTAGTGAGAGCTGACGCAATTCTGAGTCTATTTTGAAGTTCGAGTCAACAGGTTTTCCTTTTGGACTGTTCATGTTAAGTACTTTTGAGTTAGTTCTTACAGTGACCCTAGGTACAACAGAATTAAACACTGACCAGTCTTGCATCATTCTCATAATTACTTTTATCTTCAAGCCTATTATTGTAGGCACAGTGTCACTCAATCTTGTTGAGGGCCTCCCTCTTTTTCACTGTCTTTCTACTTTACCACGCACGATATCCTTTTCCAGAGAGTGATTTTTCCTAATAGCATGTCTAAAATAATTGAGAGGAAGCTTCACCACCTTGGCCTCTAAGGAGCATTCTGGTTGCATTTCTTCCAGGATAGATTTGTGTCTTCTTTTGGTAGTCCATCGTACCAGCTTCATTTCTCTTACTAAGATCATATTTTCCAGCTTCCCATTCACATCTTTATAATAGACCACATTGAAAAGGCACCTTTTCCTCACTCTTTTAGGGGGTCTCGATGGGAGGAGCTCATCTTCTGGCCTGATCTCTGACAATTTTTATGCCCTCTTCATTCGCTTTTCAGTACCTGACAGTAGTTTAGTACTTCAATGTTTAACTGTTTCAATGGCTAATTCCTCCAAGTGGACAGCTTATTCCTTCTTCTTAGTCTTTTCTTAGTCTGGAAGTTCTGCTGAAACCCGTTGATCCTAGATTATTCTGTTGGCATTTGAATACCAACCACTTAGCTTCTTCCAGCATCACAGCAACACAAGTTAGCACAGTATGGCAAATTGCAGACAGGTAGTGGCCTGTTATTTGAGAAAGACTTTTGAGTGACATGAAGGATTTCAGCACGAGAATTTGCAGGTAGAGTTGCCATTAGGTGAGCGATTATGGAGAGAGCAAATGGAGCGGGTATCTATATAAAGTTCAGCATGGCAAATGATATCACAGTGAAAGTGTGAGATAGGCAGGAGGATTCCTGGGGAGACGTCACATGGGCTTCAGAGGAGGGGACCAGATTAGATACAGAAATTGGGGTATTAGCAACATACAGACCTCAGTTGAAGGTGTGAGTCTACGTAAGACCACAGGCATAGTAAAAGAGTAGGCCAACAACAGAACCTTGGGACAGTGTAGCATTAGGAAGGCACTTAGGAGAGGCTAATAGAAGCTGTCCATGAGGTAGCAAGACTTAGATCTCGTGAAACTGAGCAAAGAAGGCTTATCCAGATCAGAGTATGCTAATGAAAATGATCTGAGTAAAACTGATAGATGATACAGGAGGAGAGTGAAAATTTGACAAAATTATTTCCTTCTGAAAGTGAGAGGGGATGAGACCGAGGACATAGGGAAAGGGGTTGGTTCTGTAGGATTACGGAGCCCCAAGGAGGTGATGAAGGGGAGAAAGGAGAAGTGTAACAGTTTGAAGTGTCGACACTAGCTGTCACTGTTATTGCCCTCACAGGGTTTGGAGGAGGGCATCTCACAGATCACATCCAAGAGTCAAGATACGCGGCAACTGCTAACCTGGAACTTTCCCATCGATGTTACCTTTAAAAGCACCAACCCCTTTGGCTGTGAGTCTTGGGAGTGGGGTGGGAAGGGTGGATTACTTACAACACACCTAGGGAAATGATTTTTGCTTCATCCCATTCACTGTTGTCCAGATTGTTGGCTTCATTACCTGCCGCTTGACCTGTTATACCAGCCTGTGGTGATGTGCTTTCTGGCCACCTAGCCATTTGCCTTCATTGTTTTCTTTTCCCTGCCGTGATCCAATTAATCTTCTAGGTTCTGAGAAATTCAGAGTGGATGAGGCAGGCCCCAAGCTGAAGTGTGGGATAGCTTCCAGTATTGTGAATGCAGATAAGATTCCTGAGCCAAAGGGTGGTGCAGGGGCTGCCTGTGTCCTGGGACAAGGGTGCCTGCATATCTCTTCATCCAAGACCACCATCCTGTCCTTATTCATTCTTGAGAAAGCTTTCAAAGGCTTCCTAGAATGGTGTCCTGGGTGATGGACCAACCCCCTCCTGCTGAGGACGCCTAGGAAAGCTAAGCAAGGTACGAGTTGATATGTGTATGTGTGGGGGCAGGACAGAGACCTACTTAAAGGCTTTAGAGAACTAGCAAAGTCATGACGTTTTAGTAGATAATATCCTGAAGAAAAGCAAGAATCGAGAACCGTGGCCCTGGCCATTGAGAGGTGATTGAGAGGCTGATCAATACATTAGACAGCCTCTCTGGGTTAATTGTTCAAAAGCCGTATGTTCCGAATCTTCCAAAGGGTTGTGGGAATCAGAGGAGGTACGTGGCAGATACCATGTGTAATCTGAATTGTGACCCAAAAGAACTATACCCTGGGAATGATGGAGAAATTGAAGTAGACCATCCCCCACAAGTGGTACAGTCAAGCCCAGTCTCTAATCACTTGAACTCCTGGTTTTTAGATTAATGTCTAGATTGTTACAGTCCATGACACCTGGCAAAAGCAAATCAGAAATTCTTTGCAGAGAATAACATTTCCTTGACCTCAACCTATGTCTATACTTTTTCAAATCTACTGACTGGTTTATAATTAAAGGAATGAAGAGGCACACAGGAATCAAAACAATATGAATTTCTATTATCAAACTTAGGCTATGGAGACAAACAGGCTCTGGAATTATCAGAATTATACTCATCATAATTAAAGGAGATAAAGGCAAGATTTAGAATTATGGTCTGAGAACTAGAAAGTTTGACTTATTTAAAAATTAGTCTAAAAATAGAGTCTACTAATGTGAAGTGAAATTGCCTGTAGCTATTTTGTGTCTTTATAATTCTCCCCAGATAGGAGATCATGCAAATAGTGTGCACGAAACACCAATAGAGGGGATTAGTCCATTTTGCCATCTCTGTGTGTAGGAGAGCCATTTCAGAAGCAGGAACAGAGAATCTCAGGCTCATCAAGAAAGACAAGCCACCAGTGGAACACATCTGAAATGCCTCCGAAATCATGAAGGCAGCAGAGGAACCACAGGCTAATCATGGGACAGATCAGAGGAGCCATGCTGAAACCCGGAGACAAATGAGTCTCATAGCACTGAGCCCATGAAGCACAGCAAAGGAGCAGCACGGAAACCTGGAGACAGAGTGGTGAACTCTCTGGCCCATGGAACAAGGCAAAGGCGATGGGGACATATGACGGAGAAATCAAGAGCCAGACCATTGCTGAGAATAGAAGTTGTAGACGGGAGAACCGGGTCCTTAACATTTTGGAACCTCTTAGCTTCCTTTAATGATTTATAGATTTGGCGGGGAGTGGAACATCACTGCCTTCTGATGGGAGTGGGAGGCCCAGCCTTGCTCCTGGAGAGCTGCTGCTGAATTTGAACCACCAAGCCAATGGGCCGCAGTCCCACACTAAACCACTACGCCACCGGGGCTCAGTCCAATGGTTAATATTTCACTGTATGACCACTGCAATAATTATGAAACCCAACAGGCAAGTAGAGTGACATGGGAGGGATCATTGGTGTCCATATGATAAAGAAGGATGAAGGATAGCAACATGTTTGACCTCTGTTTTGTGACACTCAGCCTTGGTCTGGTATGGCACTGGATTCTCCCTTTTTCTATTGAAACCGCATGAAGTCAGATGTGTCTGCCATGCCATTTCCTCAAATACAATGTCTAGAAATCAAAATGTAGTGATCAAACGTTAAAACTCAGCAGGCAGCATGATGTTTAGAACTATATACCAAGATCTAGGTCAGAATAAAATATCTACAGTGAAACAAACAAGCAAAAACCAAAGAAAAAGGAAATATGAAGAGTACATAGGAGATAGGCAACATAATGTTTGGTTAGAATCCTATTAGGAGAAAACAAGACAGAAGCAATATAGCTGCATCCCTCCCTCCCCCATGCAAAACATGATGAAAGATATCCAACCACAGCCTCAAGGAGAAAAACTTAAAGTGAAATAGATGTCAAGAAAACCACCCTTAAGAACTTAATAGTAAAACAATTAGAAAATCAGACAAAAAGAAAAATTTTAATAGCCAGATTTGAGTGACACAAATGTATACATTTGTCAACGTCTATTGGATTTTTATGATTTGTGCACTTCCCATGAAATATAAGTTTTATCTCAACTGTGAGCAATTACGGAACTCTAGTTAATAGTGTGCATGGTGAACTATATAAAGAGAGTTGACACATAGCATAGATATTTGCAACTTACTTTGGAATATATCAAAAGTGGGATGGATGGAGAGACAGGTGATGAAGTAAGTTTAGTAGAAGGAACCCTGATAGGCATAAGTTGGGCTGCTAACCACAAGGTCACGTCAAAACCAGCACTGTTCTGCAGGAGGAAGGTGAGGCCTTGTGCTCCTGTAGAGATTCCCAGCCTTGGGAATCACAGAGGCAGTTTTACTCTGTCTTTCAGGGCTGCTGAAGCAAGAATAAACTCAGTGGCAATGCACTTGAGTTACTTTTAAGTATAGTAGAATGCCGAGGACAGACTCTGGTGATAAGCACAATTGTTTAATTGTATAATCCTTGTATGTTTTCTGGGAGTTGGATGCAATAACAAAGGCACACTAATTAGACGGATGATGGACTTTCTCAATAGAAACCATGGGTAGCCAGGATGATAGCTTCAAAGTGATGAAAGATTGTAAGTAGAATTCTCTATTCTGTGAACATAGTCTTCAAGTGTTATAATGTTATTCTTAGGCGAAAATTATTTGTATTCTCGCCTGCAGAGCACAGTAAAGGAAACAGAAAATAATGTAGTAAAAGAAATATAAAATAATTTTATATTTTGTGTGCACTAATATAAAATTAAAATACATGACAACAATAATTTGTAAGTTAGAAGGTAAGTGGAATTAATGTATTCTAAGGTTTTGCATTGTGTGGGAAAGAGACTACAGCTACCAGCTAACACTAGATTAACACAGATGTATGTCTTAATCTGTAGAGTAACTGCTAATGAATAATGAAAGAGTGCATAGGGAACTGAAAGGGAAGCATTACTTCAAGAGGAAGGAAGGAGCGAGCAGGGAACATAGAACAGGCAGGAGAAATTGCAAGCAAGTAGTAAGATGGCCGATTTAAATCCGAATATAGCGGTACAATTCAGAATCAAAATGCAGGAGTTATCAGACAACATCACTGATACCACATGCAAGGAAAATTCTGCTGAAGATCATTCAGCAATGGTTGCAGCAATGCAATATATTTCAGGTAGTTGCCCGGAGGTTCATGGGCTGGCCCCTGCTCTGCTATGCGGCAGTGGTCAAAGCTCTTAACTCTGCAGTGCCTACATTGAGAGCATTCTTCAGTGCCACATGTCTCTTCCTGGATTGAGGAGATCCAGTTCAGGGCCAGAAGACATGCCCCAGCTTTGGTTCTTCTTTCTTGATGGTAGTAAGATCTTTTAGGCTTCATTTTAAATCCAGTTAGGTGGCAAAATGGACTTCATTTGCATACCCCAACCTGTTCTTACTATATATTATTAGCATGCTATTCCAGTCTCCTCAGTAGTTACAAACACTTCACATTTCTATAGTCTTACCCAGTCATTTGGTGGGAGATGGTAAAGATAATAATTAGAAGGACCCTATTAAGTAATTCACAGCAGCTCAATTATCTATGAATTTTTTGAGGAACTAAAAATTGCAGAATGAAAAATTTTAAAGCATAATTAGCGAATGGAAAATTTTGCAAAATTAGTGATCTAAGTATCCATTTTAATAGTATAAGAACAGCACATTAAACCAAAAAAAGTAGAAGAAAAGAATAAAAACAAAATAAACAGAAAGCAAATTTATAATGAAATAACAAAAGTTAATTTTCTAAATTGAGATCGATCCTTGCCAAGACTCAAAGTTGCTGGGCATGGCTGTGTCCACTTTGTTTATTCATCCACATGCTGAACAAATAGTCTGAGGAGCAGCGATCGTAAGAGTGAAGTGGCATTAGGGTTCGAGGAGACCACGTCGACAGTGCAGCCGGCTGAAGCCTTGTTGGCTGAACGTCTTTACTAATGAGAGTCAAAGACACTAATCAGACTGATACTGGACTTTCTCACTAGAAACTATGGGTAGCCTTCATTATACCTAAACATGAGGAAAACAGAATCCTGACAACAGATCCAGTATACAACATCCTGATAAAGTTGCAAGTTTATATAATACTCTGAAATCACTTGTAATTCACCATCTTAAAAAAGGAAAAAATAACAAGATCATAGCAATACTTCTGATTCTTTTTTTTTCGGGGTGGGGGTGGAGTGTGGGCATCACTGCCCTCTGGGGGTGGGAGTAGGAGACCCAGCCTTTGCTCCTGTGGAGCTGGACTTGAACCTCCATCCCAGTGGGCCGCAGTCCTGCTCACTCCACTACGCCACCGGGGCTCAGCGATACTTCTGATTCTTAATGGAGGGTGATCGGGGTGGAAACCTCTTAACAAACTTAAAATAGAAGGAATTTCCCTTAATCTAATAAAGGCTATTTATTAAAAAAAAAACTTAGAAGTAAACATGGCATTTGATAGTACGATGGAAATGTTGATACATTTCTGAGATCAGTATATTTGTTATCACCAACATTGACTAGCCAGTGCAGTAAGACAAGAAAAAGAAATAAAGTATTTCAAAAGGAAGAGTAGAACTGCCATTCATTGATGTATTTATTGTGTATGCAGAATTTACAAAATAATTAGAGATTATTAGAATTAATAAGTTGGTATACTTGCAGTATAAAAAGTCAATATAGGGCTGAGCCCCAGTGGCATAGTGGTTGAGTGCCGGACTGTGGCTCATTGGCTTGGCGGTTCAAATCCAGCAGCAGCTCTCTGAAAGCAAGGCTGGGTAGCTCCCACGACCACCAGAGGACAGTGATGCCCCCGCCCCCCCCAAAAAGGTCAATATGTAAAAATCAGTATCTCTCTATATTTCAGTAATAAACAAACAAAAAGACCAAGCATGGTTGACTAGCAGGTTTTGTATCCCTATACCCTCACCACCTGTTTTGATTGACTTGTGGTGAAGTTTTCATGTCTGATTCTGCCCTCTAAGCCCACTACTCTGATGTTTACACTGTACCACCACATTTCCCCACATTCTGACCATCATCTTGTCCTTCCCAAGGGCCACAGATCGTGCTCAGTGTGTATGGACCGGATGTATTTGGGAATGATGTGGTCCGAGGCTATGGAGTGGTGCACGTACCCTTCTCACCTGGTCGGTAGGTATTTGGTACATTCTGAGTCCTAGGCCACAGCCTGCCCCTTGGTGGACCATCCTGCTTTAGGACAGGGCTCCTCAACAGGGCCTTTGCAGGGACAGTCAGGCCCCTTTGGGCCCCTTTGGGTCCCTAGGAGCCTGGCAACTCAGTCTGGGGAGGTTTTAGAAGGGGCATCTGATATGTGGACAAAGACCCTTGGGGAAGCGAATAAGATTCATGTTGCAGCCTGAACTTTAGGTGGAATGGGCAGGTAGTGTCACTGCATCCTATAGGGAACATTAAATTCTTGAGAGGAGACTGCGTTCAGAGACCCCTTCTGTGCATGGCCCTGCCAGGGTCCAGCGTGCCCAGGTATGTCCTCAGAAATCCCAGAATAGTGGAGATAAGGGGAGACATAGTCCTTTTTCGGTAAAGGCAATGACAAAGATGTGGGTATCGTGGATCCCATAGGAGAAGTGGGTTTGGCCTTAAATGATGAGAGTGGGTGGCCAGAAAGATGGGAGGTCAAGGAGACAGGGATGTGCTAAGAGGTTGGAGGAATGTGTTACAGAAACAGAAACTGCAGGACATGGAAAGGCAGGGGCTCATAGAGATGGTAGAATCAGGGCTGGGGAGCTAGTGGGTAGCTTCCAGGGTTGGATCACAGTCAGGCCCTGGACATTAGGGGAGGTGACTTGGAAAGGTCCTGGGAATTAAAGGGCATTCAATTTTGGCTCTGAAAGTGACAGAGGAGTTGGATGTATGAAGAAAGTCAGTCCTTATTTTCTCCTGCAGCAGTATCCTGCCCCTTTACAGACCCTAGAAACAGAATTACGGCACCAACACTACAAGAATGGGCCAAGCTGGTGGGCAGAAATTTGTGTCTGTTCTTGCTACATTTCATTGGAAGCTCAAAAAATTCTGTTATATTTTTGTTATTCAGTACATTCAATGAATCACATTTGTCTGTGAAAACATTTGTTTTAGACATAAAAGGACCATCCCCATGTTTGTCCCTGAATCTACATCTAAGGTGCAAAAGTTTACAAGGTGAGTTTTCTATCTGAACTGTGTGTCTCCTTCTGATTTAAGTAATAGGAATAGGTAGTTGGATGCCATATTTCACACTCATTATGTGCCGCACAACCTTATCATGGTGGCGCGTCCTGAGGGGTTGACAAGAGGTTCAGTGCACCCACCCACCCACCACTCTTTTTTCTTTTTTTCCACCGGCCACACTTGTAGCAGAGTAAGACCATACCGTCTTAACCCTGAGCCCTGCCAAAGGTCTCTTGTCTTAATGAACAGATAGAAAACTGTTTACAGCATAATGGGTCATTAGAAAAGTAGGATACCAGAGGAGTGAGGAGTCTGGGAAAAACACCATAACACAGTAATCTTAATGGTTACATCCATCACTTATAAATTTGTTGTGCTGTGGTGCCTTACAAGTTGCTGTGAGACTGGAAGCTGTGCCACCAGTATTTAAAATACCAGCAGGGTCACTGAAAAGCTTAGGAATAGCAGTGGGGAATTGTCTGAGATAGTGCTGGAAAATGAGATCTTTAGGTTACAAGGCACTCAAACTATGACTACGGATAGATGCCTCTACAAAGTAGAGTCAACCTTAATGATATGTGGAGCAAAGCTACATTTGCTAATGTGGAGTGACTCCAACGAGAAAAGTTGAAATCAATAATTGGCACATGAAATATACAAAGTGTAAATGCTAGAAAATTAGAAGACATCCAAAATTAAATAGAATGCATAAAGATCAGTGCCCTAGGTATTAGTGAGCAGAAATGGACTGGAATTGGTCGTTTTGAATTAAACAATCATGGTTTATTCTGCTGAGAATGACGAAGAATGGCATCGAATTCATTGTCAAATAGAACATTTGAAGGCCTGTCATAAAGTACAACATTATCTGTAATAGGATAATAGAGAGAAGTTCATATGACTATTATTCAAATTTTTGTGCCAAGTGCCCAAACCGGTGATGAAGACATTGAAGAGCTCTATCAACCTCTGCAGTCTAAAATTGATTAAAAATGCATCACGATGCATTGACTGCATCTAGGTGAACTGGTGACTGGAATGTGAAAATGTGGATCCTAAGAGGAATGATTAGTAGCTAGCAAATAAAGACTTGGTAATAGAGATGACACTGTAGACCACATGACAGAATCTTGAAATTTGTTCTAAATAATATTTTTTAACCACTTAAACTATGCAGGTGGACCTCACTAAATAGAATACACAGGTGTCAAATCAACTACATTTGTGGAAAGAGACATTGAAGAAATTTAATGTCATTAGCTAAAACAAGGCCAGGAGCTATTTTTGACCAGACCATCAATTGCTTATATGCATGTTCAGGTTGGAGCTGCCAAAAATTAAAACAGTTCACAAGAGTCAAAATAAAACCTTGAACATAAAAAAAAAAACTCAAACCCAAATCACTGCTATTGAGTCCATTTGTACTCATAGCAACTCATATAGGAATTCTGAAACTATATAGTAGTTGACAGCCTCCTCTTTCTTCTGCAGAGCAGTTGGTGACTTTGAATCTTTGACCTTGTGGCTCGCAGTTCAATGTATAAAACACAGTATCACGACTTAGAAACCAGACTTCATACGATTGAGCAGCAAATTCCAGACAAGTTGTGGAATGACATCATGAACATCATAACATCATTAAAAAAGACAGGAAAGAAAGAAAACATCAAAGTGGAAAGTAGATGTCAGCAAAAAGTCTGAAACTTGAAATTGAACATTAAATAGCTGAAGTGAATAGAAAAAAATGATGATGTAAAAGAGCTGAATAGAAAATTTCAAATAGAAGTTCAGAAGACCAAGTATTACAATGACATATACAAAGACCTGGAGTTAAAAACAAAAGCAACAAAAGGAATACACTCAGTATATCTCAAACTGAATGAACTGAAGAAAATTTCAGTCCTTAAGTTGCAATATTGAAGCATTGAGCAAAATTCGAAACACGATAAGCATCCAAAATGATGGAAGGAAGACACAGAATCACCATATAGAAGAGAATTCAAAGAAAGTAGCTTAATGGGCTATGGAATTAATCAAACAATAGCAATACCACAGGTCAGCAAATTTTACTGACGGTAATTTTAACATGATTAAAAAAAATTTGATTAGTATATCAGTGGGAAGCTGCCTGAATTCGAGCCAGATTCAGGAAAAGACATGGAATAAAGACATGGGATCGCATTGCTTGTGTTACTGGCTCTGGACTGAAAGCAGAAAACACCAGAATGATGTTTACTTGTGTTTTGTAGACTGTGCAAAAGCATTTGACCATATGAATCAAACTTTGAATAACATTGGGAAGAATGGGAATTTGGGAATATTTAATTGTGGTCATGTGGAAGGTCTTCCTTGACCAGGAGGTATTCCTTTCAACAGAACAGAAAGGTTTAAAGGGGAAAAAACAGCGTGAGTTGTATCCTTAAACCATATTTATTCCATCTGTACACTAAACAAATGACTAGTGAACCTATCTCAAGAAGAATACAGCATCAAGATTGAAGGAAATTTTCACAATCTATGATACGTAGTTGACACAACTTAGTTTTCTGAGAGTCAACAGGACTTGAAGCGCTTGATAAAGGTCAGGGACTGCAGCCTTCACTACAGATTACAACTCAATGTAAAGAAAAGCAAAATCCTTACAACTGAACTAACAGACATTTTGCTTGGATCCACAATCCCTGCTATGGTAGCAGCAGTCAGGAAATCAAAGAACAAAGATGTCAATTTGAAGTCAAGGTGAAGATTTGAGGTGCTTCTGAACACAACCATGTATATTGAACTCCATCATGTACATGTGAAAGCTGGCAACGAATAGAGAAGATTGGATAACTAATGTATTTGAATTTGTTGGGTGAGGAAACTTGAAAATGCCTTGGACTGCCAGAACAAACAAGTGGCTTGGAAGTAGTACAGCTGGGATTCTCCTTAGAAGCCAGAGACGGATACATTTTCTCATGAATTTGGACCTGTTATTAAGTGGGACTAGTTCCTGCAGAAAAACATCATGGTTGGGCCAGTGAAAAACAGGAATTAAACAGAATTGACCCAGTGGCTGCCCCAATAGGAGAGTAAGGCTCAGAGAAGTACTTGGCCAAGGTCACAAGCGAAGCAGGCCTCTGGAAAGAGGTGGCATTTGAGCCAAGATTAGGGGCCAACCATGGGAAGAATATTGTAGGCGTAGAAATCAACGTGAGCAAAGTAGAAAATATGTTCAGGATGTCAGAAAAAGCAAGGAGGCTAATGTGGTAAGTAAGTAATGTGGGGTAGGAGAAATCAGGGACAGGCAACAGTAGGCCACCAGGACCAGCTACAGATGCTTCAAAGGTAAGAGTAAACAAAGACAGCTGAACAAAGACGTGCCTCTCACCTCCTAACACTTCCAAGTTGTGGTTCCTCTAGTTCTCCAACAGTGCAACTAAGATGGGGTTTGGCTATCAGGGCCAGGGAAACTGGTTGGCTCACCAGCTTCAGCTAGGGAGGGGAGCATGGTATAAGCACCAAGGCCCCATTGAGCGCCTAGACCTAGAATGGAAGTGACAGCACCGTCCCTCCCACTGGCCTCAGCTCAGGTAACTTCCCCTGGGGCTGTCAGAGACAGTGAGGTGGTATGTGACAGGATTGGGGTTGGGGAGGACTTTAAAAGGCTCCAGCCCCATTTGAGCCCAAGTTACACCACTGGGAGATGTGGACTGTGGGGCCCAGTTTGGGCTCGCATAAACCCTCACCGAGTAAAGGATTTTACTGATAGAAAAGCGAGCACTTGTGCGTGTGGTGCTGAGGATGGGGCAAGCCGTTTGAAAAGAGTCTTCCTTGGATAAGGAGCAGGAAGCATCAGGACCACACGGGAGAAAGTGATTTCGCTGCTCTTTAGCATAGTTTCCCAATTTACTTGGCCTGCCACTCCCTTTTCCAGTGATCACACCTCCCCCCCCCCCCTTGGCAATTAAAAACCTTTGTACTGTAGCCCATGATCCAGGATAAAATGGAGGTATCTGCTTTTGCAACTCTGCCGGATTATTAAAGCACTCTCCAGTTTGGGAAACACTGCTGTGGACCAAAGCTGCTTAAATTGGGTAGTTTATGAATGTGGGAGTCTATGGAAAACTTCGCAATTATAAAAGGTTTTTGAATGTAATAAATCTGAAGTGCTTCTGTGAGTGCTTGCCCATTTTGCAAATTTCTTGGACCAAAAATGCTTGCAAGTAGACGTTAAGAAGCCCTACTGTAGACTTTCGGTCTAGATCACTGGTCGGCAACCTATGACTCAGCTAGTGACTCACTGGGAAAATTTTAGTGACACACTAAACAATTCTTAATTACAATGATTGGTAGGTATTCTTGCCAACGAATTAAAGTGGGTGCTTTCCATTTACGGCGATGGCCGGCGGTAGAGGGCGGTCACTGCACCCTCGTGCTTTCGATTTGGTGAAACGGCCGTCGGCAGCTGCTGCCAATGGCTGTCTTCTTCGAGAGGAGTCGAACAGATGAAAAGCAATGTGTGTAGTGTGACTTGAACGAGATGGATATCGTTGGACTTGTCTGTGGATGAAAGTGCTCACAAGGCTTGCAATAGTTGCTCATTATGGAGCTATTTATTCTCCAGTTATTCATGAAGAGTTGTCTACTTTCACCAACGTGAGGTTAAAAAAAGCTCAAGAATTCATTAACTTCGAAAATGGAAATGTTTTTGATTTTCTCAAACTTTATGAAGAATGGAAAAGTTTTTGTTGTAAAATAGTTTTATTCTAGGATGACTTAGTGAAACATTTAATAGTTTCCTCTGGTAAAACCTCATAAAAAAGTTACAAATGCAGAAATAGATATGCTTAAAACTCACTTAGATGCCATTCAAACTGAATTTGAAACCCGATTTCAGAACTTTAAAGCCCACGGCCCTCTGTTCAGTTTTATAATAAAGCCTGATGAAATGTAGGACAATGTGTTGGACCTGTAATATTTCACTTTCCTTGAAATTGAAAATCTGGATATGGAGCTAGCTTCAAAAACTAAGCAATGTGGACAAATTCAAGGCTTTAAGAGGACAACTTAAAGCCACTGAAGCATTATGGCTACATGTTGGGCATCACTTCCGTCCAAGTTTTCTACAACAAAGCAAGTTAGTTTCGCTTTTCTATCAGCTTTGGGTCCAGCTACTCATGTGAATAGATATTTTCCCAAATGAAATTCATTTCTCAATTCATCGCAAAACAGCTGAACTAATGAAAATTCAGAATATTGTGTTCTTTTAAAAGCAATGAATTATCGGCTGAGCCGATATTTAGGCTGGTGGCCTAGAGGTTGTGTGCGGGACTGCAGCCCACAGGGTTGACAGTTCAAATCCATTAGTAGCTCTCCAGGAGCAAGGCTGGGCTTCCTACTCCCACCAGGACAGTGATGCCACAAAACACACACACACAGCAATGAATTATCACCCAAATATCCTCAAACCTTATAGGCATAATGAAACAGCATCAAGGAAGCCATTAAAATGATTAAATGAAAAAAAAAAAGAAAATGTTCTTAATTAAATAGGGGCTCATTTTATTTACACAGTATTTACTTTTCAACTAACATTTTATGATTTCTTTCAAGTTGTAAATATAGATTCGATGATAATAAATTTGTAATTCTATAAGGTATATTGGATTATCCCATCTGTATAGTGCCTTTATTTTCTGTATTCTAAGATAATACATAATCTAAAATAGAAGTGATGTGACCCACCAGCACAAATTTTTGTGAAAAACAATATAAAAATGACCCACTTGAAAAAAATATTGCCGACCACTGGGCTAGCCTCTGGCGGTAGTTACCCTTCATCATCACAGCATCCTTCACGGTGGGATCACTCATTTTGGGAAAGACTACTCTAGAACTTCCTCTTCATCCTGCCTCCAGAAACTTTCTTCTCTTCACACCCTTGTCCCAGTCTATTCGGCACCCTGACCAGCCTGCCCATCTCCACTCTTTGTAATTTCTTTGGCCACTATAACAAACTACCACAAACTAAACAACATGTATTCTCAGAATTCTGGGAGCCAGAAGTAAAAAAAATCAATGGCCACAATGTGCAGTGTCAGTAGGACTCCCTCCAAAGATTCTAGAGAATATTTCTCACTTCCTGCATTTCTTGACTTGTGACCACATCATTTCCCTCTGTGCATCCGTGGTCACGTGGCTGTCTCTTGTCTCAAATTTCTCTTTGCCTCTTTCTTATAAGACACTTGTGATTACTTTAAGGGACTACTGTACTAATCCAGGATAATCTTCCCATGTCAAGATTTTTAATCATATTTCCAAAGGCCATTTTCCAAATAAAATCATATTCAAAGGCTCTAAGAATTAAAACTTGGGGGCAATCATGGAACCCATTATAGCCACCAATTTAGTCTTTAGGCCATGTCCTTCCCCTGATGCAAACCACGAGGCACATCTCAGAGTGACAGAGGGATGACACTGGGACTGTCTTTAGAGTTCTGCCACCTACCACGTTCCCTGCCAGTTGGACAGAGATGTTTGGGAGTAGAGTGCAGGCAAGGTGCACTATTCCTGAGGCCCAGTTCCTACTCCCTCTCCCCCTGGAGCCCTCTGGGCTGCATCTCCCGGGGGACCCATGGCCTGCACTGATGCCCTGGGTTAGAAGAGTGTCTTGGCAGGAGCTTGCTAATGGGATGTTGGGGAGCTGCTCCCACAGGCTAGAGCTTGGAGTGGTATACAAAGGACCTAGGGAAACTTAGTAGCCCTTGTGCCAGGTGGCACAGCTCACCTCAGAGACCCTGACACCAGTTCTAGACAGTAAAACAAGCCTTTGGGATAGTGCACCTATTTTTGGGGGGGAGGTATGGCACTGCTCTGAAAAAGGGCCTGCCTTCCTTGGGCTGGGTAGCATCTGCACCTGTGACTAAAAACTACGTGAACTAGCATTGGTTGATGGATCATGGCCCTTAGAGTGTGAAGGTGGACAGTGATGTGGTATGATCCGTGGGTATGGGTATCCAGGTTGAGCTTGGGGTGCTGAAGTCGGCCTTTTGTCAGGTTACAGAGTAGCTTCACTCAGGAAACATGCTGCCATTTTACGTGACCCCACTCAGTAACAAGACTACTAGGTTCCAAAATAGAAAATGACTTGCTTTGAGTCTCACACTAAAAAAGCAAAGCTAGGGAACGCAGATCTGACCCTAAGTGTGCCCTGAGCTGGTTGACCTTTCAGGGCAAGCGAGAGTCTTAGTAGTGGTAACCTGCCCCATGGTGTTCTACTCCTCTTTGTCACTCTACCTCATTTTTGTCACCTTTCTGGAATTTTCACTTGAGTTTTGGCCACGCCTGACTCCAGTCCAGTATCACCCTCGGTATCCATTAGTGAGTCCGCAAAGAGATGGTAGTGGGAAAAAACTGAACATTGTGGCTGAAGAAGTGGCAGGGAAAGATGGGGCCTGGGAAAGGGTGGGGGCGGGGGGTGGGAGAGCTGTTGTTGGGCCTGTGGAACATAGGAGGCTTGGTAGCAATACAGCCAAACCCAGAAGGCTCCTGGGTAGAAAGGGGAGATGCAGGTAGGTTAGGATTGGGGAGTACCAGTTTCTGAGATTACAAGAGACCTGTGGCCAGTGGACTTCAGGCCATAGTCCTTGCTTACTCCACTTGTGTCCTGTTTTCCTAGCTGGTTCATGGGACGGCGGCCCGAGTACACAGACCCCAAGGTGGTGGCTCAGGGTGAAGGCCGGGAAGGTAAAATTTGACATGCTCAACCCCTACCTTAGAGTCCCATTGGAGCCTAGACAGGAGCAAGTGACCCGGGGAACAAGTCGGCTGGTGAACGACAGGGTCGGGCATATGGAGGGTGTTGCCACAGGGGCAGGGCTTCCTGGGATTTCCCTTACTGTATTTTCCAGGTGTGGGCACAGAGGGTCTTCGAATATCATTCCCATCCCCTTGTTGCTTCACGGTACAGAAGAGGGCACTGAGATTGAGCATTTACTTCACCCCCAGCCCCACCCTCCACCCTCCTGGCCCTGGTGACATGCCCCCCTCTGTCCCCAGTGACTCGAGTCCGCTCTCAGGGCTTCATCACCCTCCTCTTCAACGTGGTCACCAAGGACATGAAGAAGCTGGGCTATGACACCGGGCCTGTGAACTCACAGGGTGTCTTGACACCCACCCCATCCCAGAACATCCTCTAGTGAAGGCCGTGACTGTTGCCCCCCACCTGGCATTGAAGACACACCGGTTCTCATTGCTCCTCATTTGGAAAATGGATTAGAAGCATTGCTTTTGGAAAAGTGTTTTTATGTAATAAAGTGTCACATTTCTAGATATCTTGGCCTGGAGTTTGTCTCAGCACAGCACCTTCTCTGTTGGGCAGGGCTGCCTTTCTCGACCATTTCAAAACCCTTGATCTCCCAGCACTAGTGCCTCACAGTGGCCACGGAGAATGCGCAAACACCTCAAAGTAGTGTGTCCAACCCCCAGGGCAATACGTTTGGGCGCCCAGGAGATGGAGTGTCTCTGGAGATGGGTGAGTGGTTCCCTGGGGCCAATGCACTTGAGGTACCAGAGGTAGCGAGGCTCTGACTGTACACATTGGCTTCTTTGCAGCCTCTCACTAGTGTGGCCCCCAGGCCCTCTTAGAAACAGGAGGTATTGAACACAGGTAGTCCCCTATGTCCAGAATTGCCAAGTCATGGTGCCCAGGGACTGCCAGCTTTTCGTGGGTGAGGGGCTGGTGGTCTTCAAGAGGCAAGAGCTACGTGCCCAACTCCCAGTTCTGCAAATCTTGGCCTGGAGAGAGGTGAGCCCCTATAGCCCCTGCCCACTTGCCTTGGCCCAATGCCCAGGAGGCTGTGCCCTTGTTGTGGAGTCAATCTCTTCCAGCATACAGGTCCTCTGGTCACTGATGGGACTGTAAGCTTTGATCGGCCATATCCCAGTGCAAACTGGACTCACTCCTTAACCCCAAAGCATTCTATCTAGCACACTACTTGAGGGGGGGACAGTGAAAACCCTGTCTAGCTGAACTCCAACTCCCAGAAATATCATGGGGACAAGCCTGTCTCGATCTTCGTTGTCAGCCACCAGAAGCATTGTGATCCAGGCCTCCACCCAGTTCACTTTTGGGAGGGGAAATTTCCCTTTACCTTCCAGACTTTACTCATTGTCTCTAACATTTCAAGAATGGCTCTCCCCTCTCCCATTCAGCTCCCTATAGCCGGGCTATACTACTGACACCTGGTTACAGGGACTGGACTGCCTCATGCCCCGTCTTTACCTCTAACTACTGGTTACTTCACTGTCCACATAGAACTTGGCCTCCATCCCTTAACAGCTACCCACTCCTGTGATAGTTGATAGTTGGCTCCAGAATCTAGACTTGGGCATCCCAATCAGACCATCACCTCCCCACACTGGTACCCTCTCCACACTTCACTGTCCCTTTTTTTGGTTTTGTTTTGTTTTGGGGCATCACTGCTCTCCAGTGATGGGAGTAGGAGGCCCAGCCCCACTGCTGGAATTGAACCTCCGTCCCAGTGGGCCGCAGTCCCGTGCACAACTACTACGCCACCGGGGCTCAGCCCTCACTGTCCCTTTCAAAAAACAAAGACACCAATCATCTAACTCCTTTTACTGACCACCACCCCTCGCTTTTCTCCCTGCCCAATTGGAAGTATCTGGTCACCATTTACATGCATGGATTCACACTTCAGTGCTCTGCCCCGGCTCATATTCACCTGGCAAAACCCCAACACAGTAAGAACCACCTGTTGCTCAGTCTGCAGACCAGACCTCAGGTGTCTGCTCAACAGATAATCTCACCACCCCTGCACATGCTGCCACTTCTGACCCCTCTCCTCTTTGGAGCACTTGCTTCCACATCTCTCTCTTCATCCCTGAAGCTAGAAACAAGAACTAAACAGAAACTATTGAAAACTTTCCTCGTGTCAATACCACATTAAGCAGGACTTGCATTTGTCATATTTATTTCTGATCCTGCGCAAGGCAATCCCCCGCCCCTCTGGCTTCTCATGGGTAGGATATGCATTTCTCAAGCGTGTATTTTCCCCTCTGCAGACTCAGTCACATCAATCAGGAATAGTGGATATGCCCTGATACCATCAAGCAACAGACAAAACCTCCAGTCCCTCTTGGTCAGCCATTCTTAACTTGTGGGCCCCGACCCCTTTTGGGACCGAATGACCCTTTCACAGGGGTTGCCCAATTCATAACAGAAGCAAAAGTAGTTGTGAAGTAGCAACAAAAATAATTTTATGGTTGGGGGGAGGGGTCACCACAACAGGAACTGTTTGAAAGGGTCGCAGCCTGAGGAAGGTGGAGAATGACTGCTCTAGAGAATACTCCATTTTGAGGTCAACCCTTATTGCAGAAACCTTATTGAGGGTGGTTCCTTATACCTGCTAACAGCTATAGAGGTCTCTGAGTCGGAATGACTTGAAGTCAGTGTTGAGACATGCCAGCAGCCCCCAACCCTCCCTTGAACCTGTCCTCATTCACAGGTGAGTGATGTCATCTTCATAACCGACTACAGCTTAGCGGGTCACCCCTTCACTTTGCTTCAACAGTTTACTTTAAAATTTCAACAGCCACACAGGTACTATCGTGAGCATACCATTATATTTTTACTGTACTTTCCCCCCTCCCCACCCCATCTAACTTTCCATCACTCCATTGTTCCGTCCTATTTTGTGTGCGTTTCAAAAGAAATGGCAGGCATTCGTATATAACCCTCAGCATATTTCAGTGTGCTTATCATTAACTAGAGGTTAAGCTTTTGTTTTCCATTATGGTTTCTTCCGAGTAACGCTGACATACACAATTGAAAAGCACAATCTTAGGTGGACACTGCTACATGGGACACATTGAGGATGAGATCTGTGTATGTCCCTGGTGAATGGGGGGAAAGGTGGACATAGTGACCATTTAATGAACAGGTGAGGTGTGTGACGTCGGTCACTTCCCAGGTCTTCCATGTGTACAGTAAAACTCTTATGTTCACCAAACCATTTCATTCTCCACCTGCAGGAAGACTACATGTACCATGGGATCTGTGTGACTAGTTCTGGCCAAAGACATTAAGGGTGAAGAGATGTTTTAGATGTAACGCATGGAAAACTTCACACAAAACGTCCCTCTTACATTTCCACTCACCCCGTGGGGCTAAACATTGATATGATAGGCTGACGGATCATAAGGGAGGAGCCTGGATTACTGAGACCACCTTGGAGGGGGGCGACCCCCTCCAATCCCAATGAGGTATATCCCAATGAGGCATTCTGTGTGTAGTCACAGTGACTGAGGCTTCCTGGCTCCTCTGCAGCCTATTCTGTTCCCCTGGTACCTGTTGCTATGCAATGGTTTTGAGAATGGGTGACCCGAAGTGTGAAAGCAAACTGGCTCCATGGCATTTCCCTGGATTTGTTTTTCAGCGGATCGCCACATCAGCTTGGTTATCTTGAGGGACCACCAAACTTGCTCTCAGGGTACTTACGTTCCTGCACTTAGACAGCAGGGAAGAAAAATGCAAGTAGACTGGACTGAGCCACAGGCAGATTAGATCAAATCACCTGTGCTAACCTGGGAGACACTTGGGTTCTATGCAGACAAGAGCTTTCAGGTGAGAGGATGTTAGGGTGTTAACGTGTGCGTTGGCTATCGTTGGCTGCATCTGGAAAGCTACTGCAAGAAGCAAAATGAAACACAAGGATCAAAACTTTTCTGATATCCAAAGTTTAAACAAAGACTGATTCTCGAACTCAGAACAGGAATAGAGGAAATTAAACAATGCTTTAACAGAAAAAGTCTAGTAAGAATATATGAACAAAGTACCTAACTCGGCCTTAAGGAGGTAGCCTTTCCACCACTGCCCCAGATGTCCTTGGGAATAAGGAAGTAAAGCAGACTTACATCTAGGAAGAAGACCTGGTGATATACTTTAAAAATTCTGCCATTGACTCCTGCCCCTCAGCTCCAGACGCTCTCAGTTCCTCTCCCCCATGTAACCCCTTCCCTCCCTCACTGTCTCCACATGGACGGCCCCATTGGCAGAGGTGAGCATGCTACCAAGATGTGATGTTATGTCTGACTCTTAGGATTTCTCTGTCTCATGCTCTCTCTAACTCCATCATAATAAATAATAATTATCTCTGTAAAAAAAAAAAAAAAAGAAACCCCGAGAGCATAGTTCAACTCTTAATACACATGGTGTCAACTATAAATTAGAATGAACTTGATGGCAACTTTTTGTTTCCTTTAACGTCCATGAAGTATTTTTATGTATGTGTGTGTTTTCAGTTACCTATTGTTGTTTGACAAAGTGTCCCAAAGCTTTGTAGCTTGAAGTAGTCATGGGGTGCCACTGGGTGATATTGTGCCACATGATGCTAACAGGCTACATTAATCTGAGTCACCAAGGATGTGCCATGGCTGGCAGTTGTCTGAGAACCTGACTGAAATTGTGGACAAGAGCACTTTCTTTTCTGTTATGGCCTCTCCAGGTGGCCAGGCTATTTTTACCATGACAGCTGGGTGCCTAGTGGGAGTACCCCCCAAAAGAGGCCCCAGATTGCAAGTGTTTTTCAAGCTTCTGCTTGCTAATGTTCCACTAGCGTACTCTAGTCCCAGAGCAGCCTGAAGTGGGGCACCATGTCAAACAAATACCAGCCCAACCAAACTAAAAAGAGTTATTTGCACAGAGAATTGATTAACAATAGAGGGAAAAGATTACCAACTTTAAGAGGGAATTGTCTTGCCAAAAGAATTGTGAGCCTGAACTAAGGTCTCTGACTCATTTAACACAGATTCTTAACTGTCCACTAGGTATATAAGCTGAGGAATCGAGGGGGCCCAAGGAAAGTGCTTTAATACCCACCTTCACTGTGACCATGGAACATGGAAAAAGACAAACTGTCCCCCACAGAAGGAGTCTGAGGCAGTGAGAATAGTGTTTAAGTGATACCCGCCCCCCCCCCCCCATGGAAACAAAGTAACACCCCAACACATCCTTGGGACCTTTTCCATGTGGCCAAATGCCAGCACTGCTTTTGGAAATGTCATCTGCTGTGTGGCTGTCCATCCTGCTCCATTGCTTACTGGTGGGGGGGTTGGGGAGAGAGAGAAAGTGACTTGGAAGTATACAGACAGTACTAGTCAGGGGTGGGGTGGGAGCGGTCAGTGTACTCCTTAAAAATAATGTGCCACTTGAATTAGGTGCCAAGATCGGGGTGGGAAATGGGAGGACTGTGCTTAGGACATAGCCTTTTGGGGAGGGCATATGGACTCCATGGCATAGCGAGGGGTAGAAGAATGAAAACAAAAATTGGCAGTGAGAGGCTGACCGCCTATCTCCACACCCCCTCTTTGTGCTTTAATGGTGCCCTTGGACTAGTCCAGCACTAGAGTATGGTGGAATAAATACACATCTTTCCAGGCCAGGCCCAGAAATTTCTATGCACCCAACCCTTCGTGACCTTACACAACCATCTTCCGAGCTACTTGCTGAAAAATGGCAGTCACGAGATAAAGGCCTACTCTCTGAGCCTCTGTGCTTGGAAGTCTGCTACCTAGGCACTGGACTGAGTGAGTCCACCAAAATGTGAAAGCTTGGTGTTATCTCACCCCTCCTTTTCTCTCATATGACCCGTTTTGGAAGGACATCCTTTACTACCAACTCCCAATGCTTTAGAAAAACCTTTCTGGAGGCTTCCCTGGTGCCTACCCAGAGTCCTCCAAGCCAGCAATTGATCTATCTCTTGTACCTGAATGGGCAGTGGAAGCTGAGTTTTGGGGTTTTTAGGAGGTGAGTTGCAGAGCTAGTCCAAGAGAGGTGCTGGCAGCTTAGCAGAGGGGCCGAGCTCAGGATTCCCTTGGTCTCCAGCCGTCCCTCCATCTCCCTCATCCTGTCTGTGCCTCTCGTGTTAGCTTCCACCAGCCTGCCGCCTCCGAGCTCTGTCTAGGAAATTTCTGCCCCAGTGGCTCATGGTAGTCACACATTCAGTCTGTCAGTGGTAGGCTGTGGGTTCTTTATAAACTATCAAGTCAATAAGCTCAAAGCCAGCTACTGACCCTCATACTGAGGGGCCCGTGGGGACCCCTCTCACTATGCTCAGGGACATCCAACAGTCACGTACACTCGGGATCAGTGTAGTGAGGAAAGAGACTGTGCTTCTGGACCTAGTGCAGAAGACAGTTGGAGGGCAGAAGTAGTAATGCATGAAAAATAAGATGTTGGGGCCTCTGAGCCTTGTCAGATTCTTCTTACCGTGGAATTACTGAACCAAGCAGTCAAGTTAGGCTTGCTAGTCTATATGGCCAGCCAAAGACCCATACCACTTGGGCAAAGACATCTTCTCAGGGAATTTACCCCACACCCTACTGTGCCCCTTCTTCCCAGTCAGAAAGAAACCAGAAGCTCTATTCTTGAACAAAACCAGATATGCAGAATTCCAGGAGCCCTACCCCCTTAGTCCAGTCCAGTCCTTGGTAGGGGATGGTTGGGTTAGGAACTCTAGGCATTGTGACCTGGCAGAGTATAGTGGCTCTGGTCAGCTTATGGAGGGTGGAACGAAACCACAATGAGAACTAACATGATGTGGGCTTTAGGAGGGTGGTTTTTCATGATAAAGCAACTCTAAATCAGGGCCCAGAGGCCATTTTGAAGTTCACCTGTGACCCCTGATGAGGGTCAGACTACCCAAGAGGGTAAGGAGAGGTCTGTCTCTACCTTAAGGGGGAGGGGCCGAAGTGAAGAGGAAGGGGGCCTTTTATCTTTGATATGTGATTGAATAATGATTTTCTATTGGCTGGGCAGTGGGGGCGTGGATGAGGAAGGCAAGAAGCTGCAAGAGGGAGATGATGCTTATTTAAACATCTACCCAGTTTGAGGATCTATTTTCCTTCTGCTCCAGCGTGAGGGGATTATCTTTAAATTGACAACATGTATTAGGAATGGACAAATGGGAGGATCAGGGCCTGCCTGAAACCTGTCCCAGAGAGTGTAACCTGAGCATTGACCGACACATTGGGTTAAAGAGGTTGCAATTTCAGATTTCATGGTAAACAAAAGTCCTCATTAATCTGTGCATGCCTTTAATTAAAAAAAATTAGTTGATAAAAACTGGTAAATCACATTCATACATTACATTTTTTTTCTCTCTCCGATGTTTGTATGTCAGTAAGAAAAGTAACCTCTCTGTCAGGATCTGGCCCAAAAGGCTAAAAGTGTATCTACTTGGCAGTACACCAAAAAAAAGTTAAAGAAAAGGCAACTGGAAGTCAGCGTTTTTTGTTGCTGTTGTTTGGTTTTTTTCAAATAAATATAATCTTTTGTGTGTAATCAAATTCATTTTTTCCCTTATAAAGTCTGAAAAAAATTGCTCTAACCCCAAATATCTCCTTTTAAAATTTTCTTAGAGTTATAACCATAAATAAGGGGACTTAAAGTACTAAAATGACACGTGCCCAATATCTTAATTCAGCCAGACTTGATAAATTCTATCAAAACTAGACAATTAAATAAGAACCACATTATAAAAATATTAGCCAAAAAAGGATTATTAGGTAATTCTGCAAAATCAAATATGAAACTGTACTGAACAAATTATGTGCAAATGTATACAAGCATATAGCCACACAGCAGGGTTATGCTCGGGTTAGTTTTAAAACTTGCTCTAGTGGATTTAATTAAAGTTGCCCCACAGTGATTGTGCTTAATTTGAACTCACAAATGAGTCAAATAAAAGTAAAATATGCACAACCACTTGTAAGATTCCTTGTCTGCAGACAGGAAAGAGACTCCCTCCAGCCTCTGCCAGCCTTCCTGTGCAGGGATGAGGCCACCGCCCGGGTCCTGTGGCAGGCAGGGCCCAAGAGTTGCTCAGTAACACTGACAACTTTCTTCTTCCTCAGAGGGCCTCAAGGAGTCCAGCAGATACATCCCTAGTGGGATCAGGGTAGGTGCTTGGGAGAAGGCAGCAAGAGCTGAATCAAGCAGGTCCACCCTTGACGGAGCAGCCTGCAGGAGCACTGAGCCCCAGTGGGCTGTGTGAGAGTGCTGGGTTGCAAGGGCGGTTCTCAGGCAACTGGAGCTGGTTTGTCCTGATCTTTCAGTCCACGGAGCACAGGGTCCTCCTCCTTTGGGTACAGAAGGTTCCAGCACCACTCCAGGCAGTCCTGCATCTGTGCACTAGAGGAGGAAAGGGTTGGTTGTGCCAGAAACTGGGGCTGCCGCTGAGGGGGCGATGCCTGCGTGGCTCACCATGTTCACTGCTGCAGGGCCCAGTGGGGTCAATGAGGAACCGCTGCTGCTCAGAAGTGAGGCTGCAGCTGCAGGGACCACGGGATTTGCCAGGGGATCCGCAGTGGGGCTGGGCCCAAAGGATGTACTGGCCCCTGGGACAGGACTCCCTCGAAGCTGATTCAATGTCAGTGGCTGGGGCTGATTCACCTGGAAGGGGTTGATGGGCGCTGAGGCTGCAGCTACACCTGTAGAGAGAGCACAAGAGGCAGAACTGTTATTATCAACATGGTCCCCAAACTGTGAGAAGCAGAGGGCCCACCCCCTCCAGCACAGACACCACTGTTTTGCTGGGCCTTGCCGGGCTTTCAGTGGTGCAAAGCCCAGGCCACATGCTTGCAAGCAGCTGCATAAAATGGGAAGCCCCGCTGGGATGAGGAGATACGGCTGTGTGGAGTCCCTGACTTGCTGTGGCCACAGGTTGAAGAGGTATCGATGGCTGCATGGCCCCTGAGATGACTCCTCTGTCAACCAAACAGCTAAAGATGGTGCCTACTAGTGCTGCTGTGCCCTGAAACCAAGAGGACATGGAAAGAAAAGTGGAGCTCTATGTGGGAATCATGCAGGCCTAGGGATGCTTCAATAAAGACCTGAGAGTTAGTGCCCTGTCTAACCAGAATTTCTAAACCATGTCTTGCCTCAGAAAGCTTTTCCTCCTTTTAGCAAAAACATCGACTGACATGCTTCCAAAAAACAGAGCTGCCAGTACTAGTCAGGTGATGCAGGAAGAATGCTGCCAATGTGACCCACAGCAAGGGTGTGGCTCTAGCCCTCACAGGCACCCTAACAAAGTAACCATGCGTTAGAGCAGTAACTTGCTGGTCAACTTCCAGCCAAAGTTGGATCAGCATCAGGACCACCAATCTGGCTGTCATTCCACAGCTAACTGAGCATTGCCTGCATGGCCTGGGCAATCCATTGGCTCCAGAGGCTCGGTCGTGGCTCCGGCTGTGGTCACAGAGACCAGAGGCTATTTGCAGACTGAAAAGCTGCTTGCAGTCCTGAGAGTGCTCACGGAGAATGGCAGGCAGATTGGTGATGGACCTCTCACTGGGTTGTTGGGCAAAAGAGGCAGGAGCCACACCGGGGCAAGGACAGGCTCAACACTAGCTTGGGGCCCCGGGTTTCAGCCTAACTTCACCTCTGGAAGAGTTCCAAGGAAACTGTATCTCTGCCTTGGGAGCAGCCACTCTGCTCCAGTTTTGAAGCCCCATAAAGTGCCAACCATCACCTAATGCCACTAGTCATCCTCCTCTGTCAGGATGCACACTCCCAGCTGTTCAGAGCCTGCTTTCCCTAGGCAAGGGGCCCCGGTAGCATAACAAGTTATATGTTAGACTACTAACTGTAAAGTCAGTGGTTTGGACCCACCAGATTTTCTGTGGGAGAAAGGGAAGGCTTTCTGTTCCAATAAAGATTTCTGAAATCCAAAGGGGTATGTCTGTGTGATATAGTAATCGATGCTGTGAGCTGGAATCTACTGGGTGGTAGATGAATTTGGTTTGGTTAGTTTTCTCCCTGGTGCACATATTGACATGGCTCTCCCATGTTCTCAGACCCAGGCCCTGTTGAGAAATCTGTGTGGGAACTGGGAGGGTTTTCCAAGTATGGGTCATGAGGGAGGAAGTTCTAGACAAAAGAAATAGAGGATGTAGACATATAAGGAAGACACAGTAGGTTTGGGGGATGTTAAGGGGCTCCTTGTGGCGGAGATAGAAATATGTCAGGGCAGTCAGTGGCCTCACACGAAATGAAGAGGTTGGTGCACATCCTGCAGCTGACAGTTCTAAAAGTAAAGCCGAGCTTTAGACTGCACTGGAAGAAGAGGGGGCTCCAGGAGAAGGGGGTATGCTTGGTTCTTGTTCAAGAGCTTGTGTTATCAGGTTCAATTACTTTCCCCCTATAAAGTGTGGACATGGACAACAAACAGAAAGGTTCTTCCCACCTCCATGACTCATCTTTCTCCTCGCTTGCTCAGAAATGTCATTTGAATCCCCATGTGAGAGGCTCTAAGCTTAAGGGAACTCTCAACTGAGGGAAGAGTGGCTTCTGCCCATACCTTCCCCTTAACTCAGAGCTGCCTCCCCACCCCCATGACTGGCAGTTCCATTCCTTCCCAGCTATGAGGCTGCCCCCTCACCACACCAGGAGGACCTCCGAGGAACTCATCAAAGAGAGGAGAGGATTTCAGGAATTAGGCAGAAATCAAAGAACCCCTTGGGGGTGCATACCTGGTGCCAGGAAGGGGTTGAGGGACTGGGCTGGTTGAGCAGGCTTGGTCACCAGTGACTCTAAGTTCACCAGGGCCGCATTGGGGCCCAGGAAGGACTCAGGAGTTTTCTGGGCACTGCTGTGCTTGCTGGAGGCAATGGTTGGGGGCTGAGAGTCGAAAGGGTCAGGGCTTATGGTTCTGCTGTTTGGGGGTGGTAGAGAAGCCGTGGACTCAGCTGCAAGACAAGAAAGGACATAAAAACAGATTGAGCAGAAGAATGCGAGTTTAGAACTTAAGATACCACATGTGTACACCACGTGCACCCCGAGCCACATACAACAGCCTTCTAAGCTACAGCTCCAGGGGAGCCCCATGTGGACGTGCAAGAGATGAGAATGTTCACTGCAGAGCTGACCTACCATCCCAAATAGACGACAAAACCGCCAGTCTTGAGGTGGGTTACAGAATCAGACACCAAGCAGCCAGTAAAACTATAGCCACCACCCCCCCCCCCAAAAAAAAAAGATTATAGCTCCCAAGGAGAATAATGATGAGGGAACTATACTGTAGTGACATGTTAAATGAATTTATAAGAAAGACAAGCCTCCCAAAACATGAAAGTAATTTGGTTTGGTGGCCAGGCATGGGCAATTTATATTTCTTATGTTTGTATTTTATGTATTTTCTACAATGAACATTGATTTCTTGATAGTAAAAAGAAAGCAAATTATTTTTTAAGTCAGCCAACAGAGGGTATGCTGAGATAGGTCTGCAGAAATATGACTGCTTTGGTAGAATGTAACATGATGATGATGGGCATAGAGATCCTTAAAAATGGTCACACTCTTCACTCAGGAATCACATTTCTAGGAATCTAGCCTAAGGAAATAATGTCAAAGGTACATAGGATGTTTGCATCACAGCATTATTTACATTAGCAATATCTGAACTCAACTGAAAGTGTCCTCCAAAAAAATCACCAACTCAGTAATTAGTTCTGAGTTACACAAAGTGACACTAAGTAAACCCAGAGACTCTTTAGGTGGTAGATTATAGAGGAGTTTCCATTTCTTCCTCAAACTTTACTATATCTTTCAAATTTCCTACAATGTGAATTTAACTCTAATTGTGGAGTCATATTACAAACCACAGAAAGGCTTGTAGTGATGGCTGAGCGCCCTTCACATGGAAGTATGAAAGGCAGGCAAGGAGAGTTAGGTTACACTTGAACCTATGATGGAAACATACTGTTTGTTTGAATTTTAATGTGACGAAAGAAAAACTCCCCCAAAACAATACATTCCCCAAGCTTTCTCTGGCTTGCTGGCAGAAACCCCTCACCCCGACCTCCACCCATGGACTAGAAGAGGCATGATCTGGGGCCTGGCTGCTCATACCTGAAACCAGGGCTGGCTAGGCCTGTGGCTGCAGCTGGGGTGTGAAAAGAGAAGGGTGAGGAAAAAGAAGGCAGGGGAAGGGAAGTTGAGGATGCTGTGGAGGAAGTGGTGAAAGGGAAGAGAAAGGAAAGAGTTTCTGTATGCAGCTGGAGGTGTGGTTCTATGACCACTGCTGGAATGGAGAGAGAGGCCTCTGGTTCCTAGAGCCGCAACAGAACAGGTGTAGAAGACATCCCTGACCCCTCCAGGTTCATCTCCACCACCACCATTCGACCTTTATCTCAGCACTCCCACCCCAATGACATCCCAAGGAGGAAGGTGGATTGGGAACAAGGCAGCACCTCTAGGGAATAGGAAGGTGGGAGGTGGTGGCCCTGGTGGTGTGTCACACCTGCAGGTGTCTGTCTCATCAACAAGAGCCAGACAGGTGACCAGGACAGAGCCCGACAGAGAAATCGAAAGACAACTAAAGCAGATTTATTACTTGTGTGAATTGCGCAGCAAGAAGCTTATGGCTCCCAAAATCAGAAGACAGAGGTAGTATAAGGAGCTAAAGTACAACTTAAAAACAAGAACAGAAGCTGAAATAAATAGAACATTATGAAAACCATCATCATATTTACATACCTGTTTTTTTTGAAGTTCGGAGGTTGTCAAATTCAGAAAAGTCATCTTTATTTGTACCATTCAGATTACTGAAGAGATCAAAGAATCCTAGTACAGGAGAGACAGTGATGGAGTGTGTCAGGTTGCTTCTGTGCTTCAGTGTCCCAGTGCACACAGTCATGGTTGGGCTGGCAGGAGGCCTTCACTCCATTGGAGTGAACATGGAGGTACATTTCCACCCCCCACTATGAGAAGAACTCCAGGGGGGTGCAGGGAGGGCAGGGCTGGCTCTGGCTAGGAGGACCAGGAAAGCCAGGCTGGAGACACAGCTTCAGAACACAATGTGGGACACATGCTACCAGGGCCTCTACCAAGCCCTTAAACTGAGCAGGCGCAAATGGTATAGGCATACATCTGAGCTGGGCCCAGAACTTGGATTAGTCTGTGGGCAGCTCCCTGAACCCAGTGCAGTAGCAGGACTCAGCTCAGCCTGCTTTCCCCCCCAGCCGAGAGCCTTCCCAGGAGGGCTTGTGAGTTTTTGCCCGCTAACGTGACCAGATCTGCACTTGGGCACTGGGGCTACTTAGTATCTTACCAGAGGTGGACATTTGCTTAGAAGATGAAGCTGTATCCCAGGTGTCAGAAGTTCTTGTCCCGGCACTCTGGGCTGGCTGCTGGGAAGCCACCCAAGGGTCTGAGTCCTTGGGAATCGGATGTGTGCTGGTTTCAGTGGGCACTCCCCATGGATCGACAGATGCCCCTGGCTTGGTACCTGTGGAGAGGCCAAGGGCTCAGAGGGGCCCCTAGAACATTCCAGGCAGATTAGCTGAGCGAAGGCAGAGAATGCTGCGAGCCTTACACAGCTGGAGCCCAAAGCTGGACAGTGAGGGAGCCTCAGCCCCAAGGGGTCAACCTCCTTGGGGAGGAGCCA
>PVJH01017198.1:0-48432 GCA_004026705.1 Nesogale talazaci | reverse complement strand
CACTCTTCTAATTCCTGAAAGCTTCCTCCTCCCCACCACTACCATGACTTAGTTCTACCTTACAAATCGGGCTAGACCAGAATACACTCATTGGTACAGATAAGAGCTCTCAAAGCATGGAATTCAGGAGAGATAAAACCCTCAGGAACAGTAGTGGGAGTAGCAATATCATGAGATTAAGGGGATGGTGGGGGGCTCTGTGTGGAGGGAGAGCAAGGGGGAACCCATCAAAAGGCTGGATATATATAGCTCCCCCTGAGGGACGAATAACAGAAAGGTGGGTGAAGGAAGACCATGGACAGTGTAACACATGAAATAACAATAGTAATAGATGATTGATATTATTAGGGAGGGGGGGGGAAGAAGACCTGATACCAAAGGCTCAAGTCGAAAGAAATTGTTTTGGAAATGTTCATGGCATATGTACAAATGTACTATTGAATGGTGAATTGTTACAAGAACTGTAAGAGTCACCCCCCCCAATAAATGATTCATTAAAAAAAAATTACAAAGGGAAAAAACCAACCAACCAAACAAACAAACACAAACAGAGCCCAGAGCCTCGCTCAGGTTCCAGCAACACCCACCCGTCTCTGTAATCTCATGTTTATCTCTGGGCATGCACATGCCAGGGGCTGCTGGTTGGAAGCCAGCAGTGTGTTTTCTTCTCCTTCAAGGACCTTTGGAGAAAACACATTGGTCCTGGAATGGTCAACCTTTGTGGCACCTTTATCTCCATTTTTGTTTTCTCAGGTGCTGCCTGGCTTGGGAATGAGTACCCATTAACTCAAAGGTGAGGGGAGCCTTTCATCCATTCACCGCGCAGCTACTTACGGAGTACAAAATGACTTCTGGTCTAGGACCAGGCACGTGTAGCTCCTGACTGGCAGGCGTTCACAGACGTCTGAACAGACACTGCAATGCAGGATAATGCATCGAGTAGTAAGGGGTGTGAAAGGCAGGTGGAGTCTACCTTGTTGGGAAGTACAGGCTTGGAGGCCACCCATCTGGAGTTGGAATGGTGACTCAGTCTCCCACAGGGCATGACCTTCGGCAGCTGCTTCCCCTCTCATTCCGTGTGCTCCTCTGAATAGAGGACTTTTAAGTCACAACGTCACAGGCCCCTTTCACTGTCAGCTTCTGAATCCATGTCATGAGCTCTTTCACTCAGGCCCAGAGTAGAGGGTGAAGTCTGCCCCCACGACTTCTGTCTCCACCGGCTTCTCAGAACCTGCAGGCTTTTCTTTTTATCTTCCTGCTCTTTGTCAGCACATCTGGAGGGATGGGAAGTTAAGTTCTAGGCAGCTCTGACACCAAGCCTGCTCCCCCCCCTCTGAGGCACAAAGACAGGGCAGCCTGCTTCCATAGGGATGGAAACCAACCCCACAGGCAGCTGGACTGTGGGATTTGGAATTGGGATGTCCAAAGGCAATGGATGGGCCCATTCAGGGTGCCATTTTCTCTCCCTCTCCCTTCCAGCCAGGGAAGGAAGATAACAGCGCAGTGGCAGATGGAAGCATCACACTGATTTACAATTGTTAGGCTATGAGTTTTGTGACACCGATATGTGTGGCCCTTCTAGACCTGGCCTGAAGCATCCAGCTCCCCCTGTGGGTTATTGTCCCCTCACTCTGGGGACACAGCATGGGCTGAATGGCAGTTGCTCAGAATATGCCTGGGAGGTTTCTGGTTCTTCAAGAGCTCCTGGGAGTGCACGCATTCCTCACTTCCCCAGGTCAGCCTGGAGCTCGCAGGTGCCCTCATCTAGCTTTGAGCAGCAGGAGGGCAGGCAGGTCAACACCTGTGTGCTGTTTGCCTTGTTTATCTGGTTTTCTATGAGAAAAGCTGCAGCTTTTAACTCTTAAGAACAGCCAAGCACCTCAGGGTGGAGACTGAGGTCCTGTGCGTTAGGTCACACACACGCTTCACTCTGCTTCCTGCCCCCTGCCTTTGAGCAAGTGTTTCAAAGAGGCTGCACTCACCTCACCGCTGGCCCTGAAGCCTTAACTGAAGCAATAAATGCCAATGGTGTATTTTAATGCGGTTGCTTGATGACTCATGTTACATGCACATCTTCTTTTTCATATGTATCAGTTGTTATGCTTGGAATTGTGTGAATTTATGGATTATATGTGGGATAATTAAAGGTTCCTGCATCTTCTTTAACGTGTGTTGTGTGATGTACATCGATGGTGTTCATGTAGCTGTTGTTATCCGCTGTTGCGTGGTTGACCCTGGTTGACCCCATGGGTGCAGAGTCGAAGCGCTCCAGGGGGTTGTTGAGGTTGTGAACTTGCTTTCGGAAGCAGACCTGCAGGCCCCTCTCCGAAGCTGCTCCTGGGTGGGTTGAAGCCACCAGCCTTAAATGAGTAGCTGAGCGCTGAATGGTTGGCTTCATCTGTCACTGTTAGCTGCCACCAAGTCCCTTCTGACTCAGAGTGACCCGGTGTGTAACACCAAGAAATAGCACTCCCCAGACCTGCACCAGCCTCACCATGGCTGTTTTCATTCGAGCCCATTGTTGCAGCCCCGGCGTCAAGCCATCTCTTCTTGGTCCTTTCTCAGCTTTGCTGCCCCTCCCTTACCAATCACGATGTCCTTCTCCAAGAATATCCTGTCCAGAGATCGTGAGACGAAGCCCCACCATCCTGGCTTCGAAGGAGCCTTCTGACTATACTTTTTCGAAGACAGATTTGCTTGCTCTTTTGGCAGTTCATAGGTACTTTCGATAGTCTCTGCTAGTACCATAGTTCAAGCGCATCAATTTTTGCACCACCTGGGTGTTAAATATATTTACAAGGCTGCTTCCAAGAGTTAGTGGATGAATGCAGTAGAAAGATAACGGATTTTCCTGTGGACTTTTGAGGCCCCCTCCTGTGTAGCATATATCTACATACTATGTCTACCTCATGGCCTTTGGGTGATGCTGCGCTCCCAGTGACCCCAGAGGGCAGGGTTAGAATTGTTCCTGTGAGTCCCCCAGACAGTAACTCTGTAAGGGAGTAGAAAGCCTTATCTTTCTCCTATGGAGCAGACTGGTGGTTTCAAACTGCTGACATTTCTGTTAGCAGCCCCATGTATGACTATTACATGACCTGGGCTTGTGTGTGTATGTGTATACACTAAAATATATTGTACATAATACCATAATATATAGTAAAGAGTGTATACATAACTATCTCATGGGAGAAAGATGGGGCTGTGTACTCCTATAAACAGTTACAGACTCAGAAACCTACAGGGGGGCTCCGGAAATTGGCATCACCTCAAAGGTTAATACCCTGGTGGGGCTATAGGGGAAGCATAGGACTGATCACAGCGAGGTTGGTGGTTGAAACCCACCAGCCACTTTGCAGGAGAAAGATCAGGTCATCTGTTCCTGTAAGGATTTATAAAGCCTCGAAGGCCCTCGGGGAAGGGATGCTAGGTGGTGCAATCTATTTGGTGGCAGTGTGTGTGTGTGTGTGTGTGTGTGTTTAAGAAAAACTGTTTCATGACACTCTCCATAATTATAATTTGGCAAATTTACCTTTAATTATACAAGTGGTAAAATGCAATTAAATGGTGTCAAATGCAAAAGAAAAGTAATGAACTTTTCCTTCCATAAATCATGAAAAAAAAAGTTGAGGATGCTGCATTCTTTTAATGGTTTTTATCATAAAACTTCTGTTGATATCACTTTATCTTTATGAATGGTGATTTTTTAAAAGTACAACGCTGCTCATTTATTATAAATTATAATCTTATGAGCAACAGAAATGCAAACTTGCAAAGCTTCTGTGTATGTTTACATGTCAGATACTTAAGTGCCAGCAGATGTTCTGTGATCAATCTGGCACAGTTTGTATGCATTATCGTGAAGTGTCCTAGGCTGAAAATGTTGGTTGGCCAAGCAAATCATGGTTGAATATGGGGATTGTGGCAAGTTTTATTTCAACAGGGGAAGGAAAGTAGCTATTGACTTTAAGTAAGGTGGTAAGCCCAACCATGCCTTTTAATACACAGTTGGACTTGCTGTGCATTGAGATGGGCTCAATGGCATGTGTTAGTTGGGTTTGGGGTTGGTAGTTTCAATCAGGAGTTTAATAGTACTCAGGCTACTTTTTGGGTTGCTAGGGACAGATACATTATTGACAATCTTGCACTATTTTGCATAAGGCTTGTTCCTGTTGTATAATTAGAAGAAGCCCTTGTGGAGCAGCATGTAAAGCACTTGGCTGCAAACAAAGAAGAAGGGCGGTTTGAACCTACTGGCTGCCCTTTGGGACAAAGAAGTGGCAGTCTTCTTCCATACAGACATATAGCCTTGGCAGTCCTTTGGGGAAGTTCTATCCTGTGAGGCAGAGTCTCTTGAAAGCAGGGGATTTGGTTGGTATATTGCGATCCAATAAAAAACCTGAAATGCGGGCTGAGCCCCGGTGGCGTAGTGGTTGTGCGTGGGATTGCGGCTCACCGGGACGGAGGTTCAATTCCAGCAGTGTGGCTGGGCCTCCTACTCCCACCACCGGAGAGCAGTGATGCTCAAAAAAAAAAAAAAAAAAAAAACTGAAATGGAATACTTGAATTTGCAGTTAAAAATAAGTTATGCCGATTCTTCTGGTGCCTGATAATCCCAATGGAGAATAGAGACTCATGCAGTTTATTAAACAGCTTGGTGTGGGTTTGCTGTTTTCTCACCAGTGGCTCTCCAACATGAGCCGTGATTAGAATCCCCCGAGCGCTGAAAACAAGGGAGCAAAAAACCGGTAGGCCTGGATTTTGAGCATCGGCGTTTTTTAAAAAAAATGATACCAGGTTGCATTTCATGTGCGTGCAGGAAGTGCGACCTCTGCCCCAGGTGAAATAAAGCAGACTCATAAGCTAGTTAAGGAAAACTTTAAGCAGCTCCACTAGTTGGAAATCAAATTGGTTTCTTTTTCCTTCATTTGCACTAAAGTACAGGTGGCCTTTCCAGAAAAAATAGTAATCTGTGTAAGATAGAGAGGGTGTCACTAAGATCTCCCTGCATTCCAGAGCATTTACATAGACAGTTGGGCCTGATTCTGGCCCTTTAGAAATATATGAGCTCATCGAAACATTGGTGATGAGCATCTTATTCTCCGCGGACTCTCTCTCCTACTTACGAGGGCAGAGTAATTTCCAAGAGGCGCTTGGAGGAAGTTCCAAGAATCCTTGGTGGAGGCTGAAGAATGAGCCTCTGTGTCTCAGTCCTTCTGCTACTTCCTGGCTGTACGGTAGACCTGCAGCCCCTGGATGTGTAGCACCCGCTTCACTTGGGGGCTGGGTGGAAATCAGGATTCTCAGGCCCACCCAGGCCCACGGAATCAGCCCTTTACATTTACCAAGGACTCAAGAGGATCCGTGCAGATCCAGAGCCAGTGACACCCCCACCTCCACCCCCACCACACCACACCCAAGCTTTTCTTTCCAGACCTCAGCGACAAAGGCCAGTTGACTTCAAGCTGATCCACTCATGACAACCCCAGGTGTGTCAGAGAACTATGGTCCATTAAGCTTTCAATGGCTGATTCTTTAAAAATAAATCACTTAATTGGGAGCGCTTACTGCTCTTCCAACCATCCATACATTGATTGTATCAAATATATTTCTACATATAGTGCCATCATCATTTCCAAAACATTTTTTTCCACTTGAGCCCTCGATGTCAGCTGCTCTTTTCCCCTCCCCCCCCTCTTGTGAACCTTATCCTGAGGGGTTTATGTGTCCTGGATTCCATGTGTCCAGAGATTTTTTTTTCTGTACCAGTGTGCATGCTCCGGTCTAGCTGGATTTATAATATAGAGCTGGGGTCCTGAAAGTGGAGGGGAGGAAGCCCACTGACTGATTTTTTGAAAATAGATTGTCAGACTTCTCTTCTAGAGCAGTGGTTCTCAACCTGTGGGTCGAGACTTTTTGGGGGTTGAATGGCCCTGTCACAGGGGTTGCCTAAGGCCATCAGAAAACACATATTCCAGAGCTGAGCAGCTGAATATGCTCATCTTTTGCATCACTTGGGTTGCCATCTTAGCAACCAGTCAGAAAATCAAACCCACAGTCACTGAGTAGATTCCAACTCATATAGACCCGGTAGGAAAGAGTAGAATTGCTCCCGAGTATTTCCAAGACTTTAGATCAAGAGTAGACAGCCCTATTTTTCTCTCCTAAAGCAGCTGATGGGTTTGAACCACTCACCTTTAGGTTAGCAGCCCATTAACCTATTGTGTGAGTCTGGGTAGACTAGACAAACAAACTCATGGACCTTCAAATGTGTCTAAGAAAGAGCTTTATATACATAAGAGCTGTTGAATGTTGAGAAAACATCCCAGCCCATTCCAGATCAAGTCTGAGATTAGCCCAGATGTCTGATACCAATCTATAAAGTCCTCTTCAGACTCACAAAATGCATGCCATGATGCCCACTGCAGGAAGATCACAGGCCAGTGAGTAGGAAGTCTTGTTAGCAGGGGTCTCCATTGGTACCTTCAGCTCTGAAACTCTAACTGCCTCAGGGCAGCTTCATGGGGCTTCTCTTCAGAAATGCCTCGCAGGGACCGAGCACACAGAGAGAGTCTCTGGCCTCCAAGGAGGAGGCAAAGGAGTTCCCAGAATCCTCAGGAGAAGGCCAGGTGCACACAGAGGCCTCATTAGCTATGACCTGATGGACAGATTAGACGCTACTACTATACTCTTAATCCTCAGACTGACACCAGATCCTGTAATGACCACACCTATTAAACCGTCAGGGCTCTTAACTTAGCAATGGACATCTTATTAACCTTTCTGTGCCTCCATGGTGTACTGGGAAGACAGAATGCCTGATATGAAAGTATCTTGATGAACTGTATGGTAAGGAATTCTGGTGACATTGTGGAAGCCCATAAGTGGTGGGCTGCTAACAGCAAGATCAGTGGTTCAAAACCACCAGCTGCTCCACATGAATAAGATGAACCTGGACACTTTATAGTCCAGGTTTATAGTCTTAACCCCCCGTATAGGGTCCACTTGACGGCAGTTGTTTATAAGAGAAAATAATTGTTGTAATTTTCAAATTAGTATATATCTGATGTTGAAAGTACTGACTACCTTGTTCAAGAGCTCCTACAGATCCTCTTCTCCTGGTTTAGGAGTAATTAGACTTTCTTCTGGAGCATAAATGAGTTATGAAATTATCTGAGAATTGAGCGGAGCTATCTGAAAAGACTTTTTACTGCTGTTTCCTCATCCATAAGTTGGGGAAAGAATCCCACTTCCTAACATTGTTTGGGGCTTGAAGACAATGCATGCAAAGTGTGCAAAAAAGGATACAAGACAGGGTGCTGGTGTTTCCTCGTGGTGCTAAAGGGATGTGATGATTCTGAAAATAGGAGGGGCTGGAGCTGGGTGGAGCTGCATACCTAGGACTAAGACAGGCAAAAGGCAGAAGACCGAATGCTTTGAGGCCAAGTGGCCAGGATTTGCAGTGACTGTGAAAGGAGGAGGGGTGATCTTGGTGTGTGGCAGTGGAGAGAAATTGGAGATAAAGGTGGGCAGAGACCAGGTGGTAGAGGCATGGAAGGCAATTCTACCCAGCACTGTGGCCTTTTGAATGCAGTAGGGAGCCCTGAAGGTTCTGTGTTAGTGGAGCCATGATCAAAGCCAACCTGTGTTTGTTGTTCTCGCCAACAGGCAGGACCTGCAGACCTTAATAGCAGCACTCCATACCCAAAGCTTTGATCTTGGACATGACTGTTGTTGACTCTTTGAAGGAAGTGCCTTGGATATTTACAAAGGAGCATGTAATCGGTTTCATTAGTTGACAGATAAGATTCATTAGGTTTCTGATGCATGCAAGGACTGGATTGGCTTTGAAAAGTTCGGGAGTAGAAGCAACCATGCTGGAGGCTCCCAGGTGGCCCTCCTCATGGGAAATCCATGAAGCCCGATCTTAGAATATATTTAGTAAGCAGGACACCGTGACAAACGTTGTGTAGAATCATAAACAGGGGGAGCACCTGGTTCCTGCCTTCAGAGAGATCACACCCTCATCCTCAGGGCTGGAGCAGTAGATTCACACTGTGGAGTCGATTCTGACTCCTGACAATCCCATGCAGATGTGTCAGACTGTGTCAGACTGTGCTCGGCTGGGTTTCCAATGTCTGTGATCTTGTGGAAGTAGATCCTTAAGCCTTTCTTTGCAGAGCTCAGCCTCTGGGGGGATTCAAGCTTCCAACCTTTCAGTAGCCTCCAAGTTATGGACAGGGTTCGCCACCCACAGACACCACATGGATACAGAATGGAGTATTCGCACATCTCTACTGTAAGTAGAAATGTGGTCTGGTTAGCAGAATTGGCTAACAAATTTTATAAATCATAAATAAATTTAATGGAGAGACTATGCAAATTACTAATAAATTCTTGTTCATTTAAGCACGGCCTATCCACTAGACCAGGGCGCCCTGGAAGCGTAGTGGTTCCTGTTGGGCTGCTACGCACAAGGTGGGCAGTTTAAAACCACCAGCTGCTCTGTGAGAGAAAGATGGACTCTCTTGTCTGCTCCAGAGTTCCAGTCTCAGAAACTCACAGGGGCAGGTCTCCCCTGGCCTAGTCCCGTAGGGCTGTTATGATTCAGCACTGCCTGGATCACTTAGACTGGAGAACGAGCAGCACATATGTAAAGCCTCTGTGTTTCCACTGAAGAGACTAAGCAGCGCTGCCCCAAGGTGGGTGAAACCTGCATGTGGGGTCAGAAGGGGAGGTCAGGAGCACCTCCGTGTTCCAACCATGTCACCAGCTCTGACTCCAGCTGCCCTCCCACAGCATTTTGCTGGGTTTGACAATTCTTTACAGTGGTCACACCAAACCACCAGCTTACGCTCATTATGGAAGCAACAGATTTTAATTCAGAATCAGGATCAACCTGGAAGTTCCAAGAGCCACTCTGGCTACAGTTCTTGCTTTGGGACAGCTTCTTTTTGGCCTGTTGCCATCAGGCTATGTTTGGGCGTGGCCTCTGCCCTGGACACTCAATCTCAGCCGTAGCCCTAGGTCCCTGACTCAGCCTCCGTCTTGCCTGGGAAAGTGTTCTAGCCCTTGAGCTATGCTGGCCAGTGCACAGAGGCATCAAGCAAGAAGCCTCCTGCCTGATGGTGCTCAGCTCTCTCCTTTGTGTGTCAGCACGCCCATGATAGCCACCTTGCTCTTGGGTCAGGAAGACCACTGCCTCTTACCCCCTCCTGCTGCCACTGTTTCTCTGCTGTGCTCGCTGCTGCCTCATGAATTTGCCAGTGCTACAATTCTCTCTAGAAAGTTCTCAGTCCACGAGCCCTGAGTCCAAGAGATGTAGTCTGCTTCCAATTCTTCTTGATCATCATTAAGTCCCTCCTGCCCCACCTCTTTGATCAGCTCCCTTTAAGGTTAGCAAAAGGAAAGGCCAATCTTCTACAAGAGTCTTATGTACCATAACTGCATAGACCTACCCACACATGGGTACCCAGCATCTTATTTGAGTTATCAGCAGATGAGCCATTGCGTTTGGCGTCTTATAAGAACTATATTTGCATAACTCCACCCAATCATTGTGTGACTTATGAGACTATAGCTAGAAGAAGGGTCATGTAAAATGATTTATCACATTGCAAGGAGAGTTATTAGTGGCTCTTGGTAAATGAAAATGCCATTGGGTTTCAAAATGTATGTTTAAACTTATCCAGAATTTCAGTTCAACCTGTATTTTTATATCTGATTCTGTAATTATGGCATTAAAATGATCAGACTGACCAAAGAAATTATTTTAATGATGATTTCAATGAGATCATTCATCACTTTGTTAACTTTTCTTCACCACTGTAGAGAATTCTGAAGTCATCCCTTTTGTAGACCACCTCACCATCCTTCCTCTAGCTTCTGCAGGGGTTCTACAGGTGGGTGTAACACAGGATCACTCTGACTTAGGGATGGGACTTTCGGTTAGGGTACCATCAGAAAAAGAGAAGCCATTCAAAGGACTTTCACAGAAGGAATTATACGCATAAAAAGGTAACAAAGCTTGGAGGGGGGTGCAACTCCTAGCTCTTGGGTTAACTACTGGAGTCTATAAGAAGTTGCTGCTGCTACACAGGTCAGGACACAGGAAACTGTCCCCCAGAGTCCCAGTGGGCCATGGCTATCCTGCAGAACCTCAGATGTTAATAAGAAAGGGGAAAGGTAAAGGTAAAACTTCACATCTGTTACAGCCTACACCTTCTAAATCATGTGCAAGGGTTTGTCATTGGCAGGGTACGCTTACCAAGAGCCATAAAAGAAATGGAGCCTGGACCATACAGTTACCAGGCTTTTAGCCTGGGATACTTCAGAGGATATACAGAGATGGGAATGAGTTCTTGTTGCCCAAAGCAATGTGCCTATTGTCCCCATTTTACAAATCTTTTATCAGAGACATGGGGACCCAAGAACTTGCACAAAGTTTCATAGTATGAGATTTGAAACCAGATATGTAAGCATTTCAAAATATTATTTGAGATACTTCATTATGGTGGAGAGTTTCTAAGCACAGCATATAGTCCCTGTGTTAGTACAGGTAGACTAGAGAAACAGATTCATAAACATGCATAAGACTATACGGGAGAGGTTTATATACAAGGGGAATGGAACATTGAGAAAGCATTCCAAGTCCAGTCCAAGGTCATAGATCCAATATTAGCCCATATGTCTGATACCAGCCTATAAAACCTCCTTCTGACTCATGAAGCATGTGCAATGACACCAGGACAATCACAGGCCAGTGGGTGCAGAGTCTTGTGTATCCAGCAGCAGTAGAAACATCCCAGCGCTGGCAGGGGTCTCCCCATGGCTCCTCGTTTCCAGGGCTCAGGGTCCATCAGCAGTATCCATTGGTGGTAGAAGCATCTCAGAGGTGGCAGAGGGTCTCTCTGTGGCTTTTCTGGCTTCAGAGATCTGGTTCCATCAGGGTAAGTCCATGTGACTTCTCCTCTGACTCTTCCAGTTCCTAGGACTCAGGGTCTACACTGCCATCTTATCTTGTCAGTAGAACATCTCCAAGAGACTCAACCTTGTGTATAGTCAGCAGTGCATCTTCCAGCAACTGAGTCAATAGTCTCTCACTTTTCCAGGGGAAATATCTCGAGATTTCCCAGAACTCTCAGAGAAAGCCATGCCCACACATAGGTCTCATTGGCTATCTCTAGATTGACAGACTAGACTCCACCCCTACACTCCCAATCATGAAATTGACATGAGCACATGACAGCCACAGCCCCCAAACTGAATTTGCAATCTTGGCTTTGACTAACCCTTTTTGACTCACATTCTATTAAGCTGTGTGTTTAAAATATATTCTCTTGGTTAGACAGAAGCACTACAGCTAAAGCTGTTTTCTATTCTATAGAAACCCACTTATTAAGTTTGAAATGGGCAAAGACCAAACAAAGGTAGACATCTGGATGAGGGAGACTGTCATGCACACGATCCTGAGGCCACGGAGTCCACCAAGTTACAGGCACGGCTTTCATTCTAAATGAAGGAAACCATTATGATCATGATCAGTGGCAGGTCACTTCATCACTGTGGCAGGCGGGCTACAGAAGTAGGGAAAGGACTAAGACTGGTGCAGGCTGCAGAAAAGTGTTTCTGGGATTTTGATTACCTGGCTGCATGATGGTCAGGGTTTGACTCATAATCATGGGACCCTGAGTCATGGTCAGGACCCCATCTTTTACTTAAATAGTATGCATCTGTTGGTGACTTGTGGTAAATGCCCACACAAGTTCCTAGCTCATTGTGTTCTCTAGTTAATCTGCTTCTAACCACATTCTTCCTGAAGACAAACTGCCCCTCCCTGGATCTGGCCAAGACCTATGTAAACATAGTTGTGAAGTTGCTTCTGATTCTTAGAGATTGCTGGACACAGTAGGAGTACTCTTTAAAGTCTCTGAGGCTGTAAATCTTTGTGGACGCAGCTGCCTCATCTTTTTCCTTTGGAGTGTGTGTGTTTGTGGTGTCATGCTGCCCTTTGGGTTAGCCGCCTGATGCTTAATCTGCTCACTAGCAGGGATCCTTTTAGCACAGCCTCATTTCTGGTTTAATGTTCAACCAGCTTGGGGAAGTAACAGAAAGTACTCAAATAGCATCTGAACTTAGGTCAAAACTCAAAATAAGAGTTCGGGCTCCCACTTGTAGAGGGTTAAACCTTCAGAGAGTCAAGTGCTTTGAGCTCTAGGACATTATTCGGCTAACTAACCAGAATGTCCTAAGAAGCCATGATCCTAAGCATCCAAACTAAGGCATGAACTATCCTAAATTTTTTGGTTGTACATCAGCAGCCTTACAAGCTCCCCCACCCCAATTTTTGGCATTGGTTTATGTATGTCTACCATGCAAATTTTGCAGGTTGAATTTTTTATAGCTATACAACTCTTGATAGCACTTAAAATAATTGACTGTGCAAAGCTACCCGCCTGATTCATTGTGTAATGCCTGAGGTCTTAATACCTTGCAAAGGGACATGCCAAGCACCATTGGTCTCTAGTTATCTAGAGCAATGGAGGGGGAAGGAGAGTCAGAAATAGGAAGAGGCTGTGGGTGGTGTGTTTAATTGCCTTCAGGACCAACTACCTCCTTTGCCCATGAGATCACAAGAACTGAATGAAGGGTGCCCAACTTCCATTACATTGTAATCAGAGAGAGTTTCAACAGAAGATTCCAGGTGAAAAGGGGAAGAGAATTCCAAGATCTCTCTCTGGAGCAAGGGAGGTTGGATCCACCTGCAAAACTACTTCCCTGGGGTAATCTTTACATCTAAAACAAAGAATATCCCCCACAGTCTTCATACAACCAAATAATAGCTTTAGTTAGTAAAGGGTCTGTGCTCTGAGCACTGTGCTTTTTCAAGGTATCATCCATGTAGATAGAGATGGAGTCCAGATAGCAACAGCAACTTGAAAGGTTCAGCAGGAATCTTAGGGGGCTGTGAGCTTATGTTCTTGGGGAAGGAACAACACAGAAAAAGGGATGAGAAGGATAGCCTGACTTGAAGAATGTAATCAATGTCACAGAACTGTACATGGAGAACTGTCAAATTGTTGTATGCTCAATTGATGTATAAAAATTAAAGGTATTATGTTGACCATTTCTTATTTAGTGATATACCGTGGCAACCTTTTCAATTCCTTCCAGAAAAAATGCGTGCTGGTGAGCTCCCTGGATCTGGAGTACTGGCTTGGTGATTTTTTAGGAAACGTGATGAAGACAACTTTTATATCACCATTCCTATATCCAAGCTTTACGCCAAATTACACCACACTCAAACAATGCCATCAAGTCAATTCTAACTGGTAGGAGCTTATGGAACAAACTAGAACTCTCCCGCAGAGTTACTAAGGCCAGACATCTTCATGGAAACAGACTGCTGCATCTTTCTCCTGTGGAGCAGGTGGTGTGGGAAAAACTGACCTTTTGGATTGCCAACTAAGCACTTGACAGCTGTGCCACCAGGGCCCCCTACGTCACAGTCAATGTCTATGAAATCTCTAAAACAATGTTCTCTACTCTTGGAACATTTTATTGATTCTGGCACTAGATATTATAAGCAAAGGAACAGGATTGACACAAACAGATTATGACCCCCAAAAGTCAATGCACCATGAAGTAAGGCGCTTGATGTGGTATCATTCTTCCATTCATTCATTCACTAACAAGCTTTGCCTTCCTACTTGTCCTAGTCTCCTGTGCCTCACTCACCATGCTTCGTTTTTTCCATCAATCCTGCCTTCACTAAATTTAAATTTTTTCATTTAGACCTTAGATTCCCCAAGTTATCTGGCCTATATCCCCCCCTTTTCTGACAAAAAATTATTCTACATTACCCTGGCTATTGAAAATATTTGTATGATAGCCTATCATCCAGGATAAAGTATAAAAATCTGCTTTGGCAGCCCCCCTGGATCATTCCAGGGACCCCCACTTTGGGAAACACTGATCTAAACCATTGATGGTTTTAAGAACGAACACTTCAAAAAATGATCAGGGTAATCTGCTAGTCCAAGTTCACTTCATTCCTCACCAGAGTAAGGTGTCGTGATTTCCTAGGCCTGCTGTAACACACCACCACCAAGTGGGGGGGCTTTGAAGAACAGACACTTATTTTCTCACAGAGGCTAGAAGTTCACCAGAGGGCCGTGGTCATGTGGGTTCCTGCGGGAGGTGCTGCTCTGATTCCTGGGAGAAGCAAATGTTTCTTCATGGTACCTCACCTTTCCTGTGGGTGTGGCTGTCTCCTTGTCTGTGCTTCCCTTTTACATGACCCCGCTCAGAAGGATTGGGATGAGGATTTACCTGTTGTGGTTGTTGTGTTGTTAGGTGCAATGAGTTGGTTCTGAGTCATGGCGACCCTGCATGCACAACAGAACAAAGCCTGCTCAGTCCCGTGCCCTCCGCTCAGTTGTTCTGATGTCTGAGCCCCTGTGGCAGCCATTGGGTCCTTCCTTCTTGGTGAGACTTTCCTCTTTTTCACCGCCTTTCTACATTACCAAGCATGAAGTCTATTTTCCTGGGGCTGAAGATTTGCCCTTTACTAGTACAACTTTTTTTTAATAAATCATTTTATTGGAGGCGCATACAACCCTTACCACAATCCATACGTGCATCTATTATGTCAAGCACATTTGTAGATAATGTTGACCTCATCCCTCTCAAACCATTTGCTTTCTACTTTAGCTCTTAGTATCAGCTCCTCATTTCCCCCTTCCTCGCTACACCCACCCCTGTGAACCCTTGATAATTTATAAATTATTATTATTTTGTCATGTCTTACACTGCCCAGCGTCTCCTTCACCCACATTTCTGTTGTCCCCAGGGGAGGAAGTTATATGTAGATCCTTGTAATAGGCTCCCCCTTTCTGCTCTATTTTCCCTCCATCTTCCCACTATCGCCACTCTCACCACTGGTCCTGAAAGAATCATCTGTCCTGGATTTCCTGTTGCCAGTTCCTAGCTATACCAGTGTACATCCTCTGATCTAACCGGATTTGTAAGGTCAAATTGGGATTATGATATGGGAGGAGGAAGTATTTAGGGACTAGGGGAAAGTTGTATGTTCATCATTGCTATGCTGTACCCTGACTGGGCCGTCTCCTCCTCACGCCCCTTCTGTAAGGGAATGTCCAGTTCTCTACAGATGGACTTTGGCTTCCCCTCATTCACAAGGATAGGATATTTTGTTCTTTGATGCCTGATACCTGGTCCTTTGGATACTTTGTGATCACACAGACTGATGCGCTTTTTCCACATGGGCTTTGTTACTTCAGAGTTAGATTACTGCTTGTTTATCTTCAAGCCTTTATGACCCCAGACGCTACATCTTTTGATAGCTGAGCACCATCACATTTGCTTATGTACCAATCTTTCTTCAGTGATCCCGTGGAAAGGTGAGCATCATGGGATACCATTTAATAGACAAAGTGTTCTTAATTTAACTGATAATCTTTTCAAAGAGATCTAATTTTCCTAAATAGGGCTACACTTACAGTTTCAGGGATTAGGACTTTAATATGTTTGTCCCCCCCCCCCCCCCAGGGAGATACAATTCAATCAGTCACACAAAGGAAATTATCATCTGAGTTTAAGTTCAGGGTGTCAGTTAGTGAAGTTTATCATACAATGACTTAGGGGGTTAGTGAACATAACAGGGAATAGAGTGTTCTAAAATGAGTCTTGATGAATAAACAATAGGCAAGCAAATACCCAGAAGAATGATCTATTGATCTGAGAAATTACCCAGGTGTCAAAGATTGTTTAAGTCAACAGTTCAAAACCATTAGCAGCTATGTAGGAGAAAGACAAGGCTTTCTACTCCCGGAATGGTGCAGTCTTTGAAATCCATGGGAGCAGTTCTACTCTGTCTTATAGGCTCACTGTGAGTCAGAATTGACTCAATGGAAATGAGTTTAGTTTGGTTTTGTGATCATCCTTCATCCAACCTGTAGGATACACCAATCAACCCCTTAACTGTTGGGGCTTTGTTCATAGATCTCGTTTCACATCCTGGTTTTTCTAGCCTCTGGATGATCATTTGATGACATGGTGGCTGCACAGCAGCACGAGAGAGTCTGGAAATCACATATGCAAATAGTGCAGCATCGACAGACATTCAGAGAAGGGTTATGATTGAGCTTGCTGCACATTTTTGTGCCAGAAGCTACGAGTACCCAGGTATACCAAAAGAACAGTTCTCACGCTTACACGGAAGAGCCCTCAGATCTAGATATGGGGGATCTTGCCCATCTCTAAGCCAGATATTGTTTATTGATTGGGTATTATCCAAATCACCTAGCTTTATTTTTTTTCTGAATTGCTCTCTCTCATATAATAGCAAAGATCCTAGAATGTTCTGAGGTATGTAAGAACAACATTCTTCCTCTGGATATCATCTGTTTCTCTTAAAGGGGTCAGTATTAGTTCTAGTTGACAGGAAATATATGAATGGAGAAAACCAGGCTATAAAGAGGGAACAAGAGGAGCTGTAGTTTGCTCTAGAAATAGAAGGTGGATTTGATTAAGAAGCTGTTTTCACCATGGATGGCACTACTTGACCAGCACAGGCACTACAGAGTTATCTGGAAAACGATTTTGTTTTTAATTTTAATATTTACTTCTTTTGTCCTAATACTTTTAATTGGCTACGTAGGCAAATTATTTATGTACATCTTAAAGGCTTTTATAAAACAAAACAATTCTCATATGGTCCCTATAGTGCAGTAATAATACGTGTAAAGGACAGTATCTGACCTTTCCTGACCTTACAATCGGGGAAAGAAAATGCAATTCCTAAGCACAAAATCAATCCCTATGAGGTGAAAGTCAGGCAGGCTTTCACCTTCCACCTTCCAACTGTCTTTACCAATTCTGACATCAGCCATACCTCCCACTGCAGTCTCTGCTGGGTTTGATAATTCATTGCAATGGCCACACAGAGCTTATACACAGCTCTCATGGTTATGAAGCATATAGGGAAGTCAATGGCTACACGTCAATATCAGAAATGTTTCAGATACAGTTCTTTGGGAAGGACTGTTTCTTCCCAGTCATTCCTGCAAGTATGACTCTTTCCGGTTTTTGGCCTTTGCTCTGCTCAGCAATATTACAGAAATCTTTTAGTTAAACAAATAGATGTCTAAAGGTCACATCACTCTGCTTCACAGAAAGAATGATGAAGTAAAGGAGCTAAATAGAACATTTCAAAGAGCAGGTAGAGAAGACAAAGTAGAGTATTATAATGAAATGTACAAAGATCTGGAGTTTGAAAAAGCCAAAAAAGGAAGAGAGCACAGTCTTCATTTCTTGAGCTGAAAGAACTGAAGGAAAAATATGCCAGCCTCCAGTTGCAATGTGGAAGGATTTATTGGTAAATTATTGAATAATGCATCAAAAGAAGCACTGAAAGAAGATGAAAGCCATACACAGTCAATGTTCCATCATTTCAAGAGGTATCATGTGGTCAAGAACCAGGTCTATACAGTTAATGCTGAGATACCAAATATGAGAAACCAAGAAGAAAGACCTGTTGATCTTTCAAAAGCGATTGAAAACCCTACAGTGCACAACTTTACTCTGACATGCATGGCTTTTTAAGGAAGACTTCCAAGCTGCACTGAAGGTATTAGAGAAAAACAACATACCTTGCTTGCTGAAAGCAAAGAGGACTTGAAGCACTTGCTGATAAATATTAAAAAAAAAAACCAACTCAATGTAAAGAAAACCTGAATTTTCCTAAATGGATCAATAGACAACATAATTATAAATGGGGAAATACTGAAGTTGTTAAGGATTTCATTTTACCTAGATCCACAATCAACACTTCATGAAAGGAGCAGTCAAGAAATCTAAGAAATGGGAAGAGGTATCCGAAGTTCAAACACAAGCAGCCAAATCAAAGTGAATGGACGTGGGTGCCGTGGAAATCCAAACCCACCTGTATGATAATTGGACAGTCCTCTCAGAAGGGCCATACAGAAGGTATGAAAAGGGTGTGGTATAGCACTGATGAACCACGTAACTATCCTCTAGTTCTGTAATATGTATTCTGCTTACTATTACGGTTTTAATTTGTTTTACATCATTAATCATGTTATATTAGGTATGTTCCTTGGTATATTTAAGTTCACTTGGTACATGAAAGCCAAGATAAATAACCCTTCAGAAACAGTAACAGGAGTAATGATTCCCTAGGGTATGAGAAGAGGGGATTTGGAAGGGGCTTAGGGAGTAGGTAGTATTGATGACTGTATAACCCCACTCGATGGGATAGAACAATAGAATTGTATGTGAATGGATATGTATCTAAGATACGACAAAAACTTTTAAAAGGAAAAAATAATAGTAAGAGATAGGATGGGGAAGTAGGGGATAAAATGGAGCTGATATCAAGGAGTTCAAGAAGAAAGAAAATGTATTCAAACTGATTGTGGTAGCAATTGTACAATACTGCTTGATGTGATTGAACTAGGAATTGTTATGATATCTGTAAGACCTCTCCATAAAATGATTAAAAATGCTTAAAAAATGAAATCTAAGGGCACATTCATTGCACAGGGCAAATCTGCAAACACCCTCTTTGAAGTGTTCGGGAGCAAAGATGTCACTTTCAGGACTAAGGACTCAAGCCACAATATTTTCGGTCACCATATAAGCATGTGACATGAATAAGGAAGACAAGGGAACGAATGTTTTTGAATTATGGTGTTGGAGAAGAATACCGACCTTTCCCTGGACTGCCAGAAGAACAAATGCCCCAATCTGTTTTGGAAGAAGTACAGAGTTCTCCTTAGAACAAGTGTCTCAAGTGTTTTGGACATGTTCCAGGAAAGGTCAGTCCCTGTGCCAGTCATGTGCTTATATTAATTTCATGATTGAGATGTAGGGGTGGAGTCTAGCCTGTTAATCTGGACAAAGCCATTGAGTAGCCAATGAGGCCTCTGTGTGGGCATGACTTTCTCCTGAGATTTCTGGGAAATCTCGTGGTATTTCCCTTGTGGAGATGAGAAGCTATCTCCCCAGTTGTTGGGACTTAGTCTCAGAGACAAGGAATTACGGACAAGACAAGATGGCAGTGTCTGAGCTGCTGCAGGAGCTGGAGGAGAAGCCACACGGCCTTGCCCTGATGGAACCAGACCTCTGAAGCTGGCGAAGCCACGTGGAGACCCCTGCCAACGCTGAGTTGCTTCTACCACCACTGGATGCTGTTGATGGACCCTGAGCCCTGGAAATGAGGAGCCATGAGGGGATCCCTGCCAGTGCCGGGACTCTGCACCTGTGACTGGCCTGTGACTTCGTGAGTCGGAAGGAGACTTTATAGACTGATATCAGGGATATGGGTTAATATCGGACTTGTAACTTTGAACTGGACTGGGCTGGGATGCTTTCTCAATGTCCCATTCCTCTTATATGTAAACCTTTTCCTTATATCCAAATACGTGTCTATGAAATTTGTTCCTCTAGTCTACCCAGACTAACACAGTCCCTGAAGATGGACATGATCCTTAATAAAGGGTCATCACCCAAGAGGAGCCCTTCAATGAGATACCTTGGACTCTGTCAAGTCTAACAATCATGAGGCTGGCACAGGATGGAGCAGTATTTCATTCACTTGGACATAGAGATGAATGGGATGGGACTGCATGGTGCCCAAAAGCCACACAGTGACCATCTCTCTGGGTGCCCATCAACTGGTGTTTCTCCCCATGGAGATGGTGGGAAGGGAAGAAGTGTTGTCATTAGTGACTGAGCATTAACTTTGTGTCACGAGAGCTGTTTCCTTGAGAGTGGCAACTCCTATTTTATGAGGACAGGAAGTGGACTCCAGGCAGCAGCCAGGCTGAGTCCACAGGATAGTCCTTGGCTGCGAGCTTCTGATACAGAGACAACAGCAGAGCAGGTTTCTTTCTCATAGTGTTGCCAGACAAAAAATGACAGGCTTTCCAGTTGCATTCGAATATGGTGCCTGGTGAAAAAGACCCGACCCTCCACTTAAACACAAACCCAGCCATTGCAAACTCAATGGAACACAGTTTTACTATGACACACATGAGTCAGAATTGCCTTGACGACAGCTGAGGGGAAAAAAAGGTTCCAAATATTGTCTGGTAGAGATGTACAGTAAGAAATTATTCATGGTTTATCTTGAAGTCATGGTGAACCAGACATCCTGCATTTTTAGTCTCTAAATCGCACAGCTTTACCACGATAGCCCGAGTTGTAGGTGGCTAAATGGCTACTGGTGGTGGGATCTGGTTTAAAACCAGAGTTTGGGGGAGACAATTAGCCTTCTCTGAATGCCCCACATGCTGGTGTGTAGCACGTATGCAAACATCTGCTGTTGTTTCACTTTCCTGGTTGATTGAACCGGTTGTACTTTTGCAACGGGCTCCATCACTCAGATAATTTTTAGGCTGAATGACCACATTACTTCCCCCTTCCCCCCATTTCTGCATGTTCACAGATGAATGGAAGTTCATAAACCAGTTACAGAGCCTGCAGATGGGAGGAAATTATTCCCAGTGTGGAAAAGGGTCATGGGATGATCAAAGCTTTGCAGGACAAACACTTCCTGCCTCCAGCAAGGAGCAGCTGTTGCACCAGATAGAGGCAGAAACCTGGCTCATAGTAATTTGGCACTGGGCTCGGTAGATGCAAATCATGCTGGTAAAAAAAAAAAAAAGAAAGAAAGGAAAACGATATAATGGTTTACTCCGAGGTATTCCTATTCACCATTCATTTCACTCTAATTATTTTCAGGAAGACTGTGATGCAAATATTGAAGCTTGGAAAGTAAGCAGGAGAGTCACTGCCCTCCAGAAATGCTATTCTAGAATGCTTCTGCAGGCCGCATCAGAGGCAGCTGATGAAAAAGGGAAAAGGGAGCATTCATTTAAAGGTGTCTGGTTGCATGACTCATCATATATTTATTCCATATTTGATAACTATGGCAGTGATCAAACACAGTGAGATAGAATCGTAAAAAATTGAACTGCAGGACCATCTGAAGTGTATTGCTACATGAAAATAGAAGAATACTATGATAGGTGATAGAATGCATTTTGGGGGTGTATACTTGTATACCTTTGATGGCTTTTGAAAGATTTTTGAAAACGTTATTGTGAGTTGTTGAGTCCATGAGTGGAACTGTCTGAGGCTTTCTTAGGCTGCAAGGTGCCCTGGAGTCCATCGCTTCCTTCTTTGATGCCCAGTGCCGCTGGTGGGTTTGAACCACAGAGCAATCTGTTAGCAGCCACGCACGCTGACCCTTGACCCATGAGAGTGAAACACATCAGCAAACTTGATACTTCCTCATCTTAGTAAAAATGGAATGTTTGGGAAAACCTCAGTGATTATCGGTATGTGTTTGTATGAGAAGAATGTGGGAGGAGTCGTATGAAGCCACCAGTGTGACTCACCTGAGGGTGACAGTAGCTGATGTATCAGGGCTCTGCTGGAAGATAGAGGCTCTCGGGAGGCACACACGGTTAAATGTTGGGCTACAAACTGATAATGTGGTGTGTTAGTCTGGGTAGACTAGAGAAAGAAATTTATAAACATGCATATGGATATATGGGAATGGTTTATATACAAGAGGAATGGAAGAGAAAGCATCCCAGTCCAGTCCAAAGTCATAAGTCCAATATTAACCCATATGTCTGATTCTAGTCTATAAAGTCTCCTTCCGACTCATGAAGTCACAAGCCAGTGGGTGCAGAGTCTTGTGTGTCCAGTGGCAGGAGAAGCCTTTCGGCACTGGCAAGAGTCTCCACGTGCCTTCTCTGGTCCCAGAGGCTTGGTTCCATCAGGGCAAGCCCATGTGGCCTCTTCTCTGACTCCTCCCTTCTCCAGGAATCAGGATCGATCAGCATGCTGTCATCTCATCTTGTCAGAAGTTCATCGTCGTCGTCTCAGAGACTCAGTCAAGTCTCCCTTCTCCAATTGGTAAATACCGTGATATTTCCCAGAAATCTCAGGAGAAAAGCCATGCCCTCCTAGAAGTCTGGCCGGCTACTCATTGGCTATCTCCAGATTGACAAGCTAGACTCCACCCCTAGACTCCCAATTATGAAATTGACATGAGTACATGACTGCCGCATGTGGAGACTGGCATCCATCCTGAGGTGTCACACAAGACCAGGGCATGGACTTTTAGAAGGTTGCAGCCATTGAAAACTCTGTGGTTGAATTGAAAGCTGGTTGTTGTTTTCAATATTGAGCTGTGATTGACAGAGTGCTTCTTGGAGTTGAGGATGGCAAGGTTTCATCTTGCACACTTAGGATAAATTGTTAGGAGAGACCAGTCCCTGGAGGACATCACGCTTGATGAAGTAGAGGGAGAAGGGAAAGACGAAGGTCCTCAGGGAGACGGATGGACACATTGGTAGCAACCATGGGCTCAAGTGTTAGGGATGATGTAAGGATGGCACCAGACCAGGCACTGGTTCCTACTGTTGTGCACAGTGTCACTATGAGTCAGAATGGGCCCGCTGGCACCTGAAAATAACAACAAGAATACAATAGTTCAGTCCAGGCTTATACAGTCATCACCACAATCAAGTTTGGAAATGTTTTCCTTCTTCTATCCCTTGACGTTGACCCCCCCATCTCTTCCACCCTCTCCTCTGTGCACACATGCAGACATCAATACAGCTACTGTCTTCATAATTCCACCCATCCTGGTTCCCTATCCAGATACACATACAAAACAAGGACCCACTGAGCAACATCGACCAAAGCAAACAGGGAAAGACCTTAATCGAGGACACAGAAAGGAATATGGAAACTTAAAGATAAATTCACCTTGGGTACAGAGGGAGACCAAATTACAAGGTGTTACCATCCAGCCTAAGTATGGTTGCTGAAATCCACTTTACAAGGTTTTTTTTTTTTGTCTAATATTAGGGATGTTAACCTTCCTAACCTATTTGCATTGGGGATTTTCTGAGGGCTCCACTCATGTAAGGGTCCTGAAAATGGATTTTGGTTAACCCTACCAGTCATAGCTTTCCACAAACTAGGCGTTTGACATTTAGGCATTGCTCCTGTTCCCTCCTCCAGATTTGGATTTATTATTTGCAATCCTTAGATCACACAGGCTGGCATGCTTACATGTGGGCTTATCTGACTCCTCACCTGCTGCACTTAGGTGGCTGTTCATATTTAGACAAGCCTGTAAGACCCCAGATGCTATTTTTCATGATAGTCATTTTACTCCGAAAGGCATAGGGTCAAAATCAAATAAAAGGCAAGCGTTATTTTTCCTTGGGGGGGGGTCAAGGGATGGAAAGATAACTAACTTTTTAGTTGTAGTTCTCTGTATTCTTTGATGTATGAAATTAAATGAGAAAAATGAATGTCAAATAAGCTGTTAAAAGTTGCAGATTTCTAAAAAGGAGTCATAGAAGGATTTGTTTAAACAGTTGATTTCTTACTAGACTCTGTCTTCCTCAATACAACATTAACATTTAAAATATGGTTCACTTGGCAGCATTTTAGTTGCCAGTCATTCTAGAAGGATGCCTTTGTACCGTGGTATACTTCTGCCTTTCACCAAATGACATCAACCAGAAGTTAGGCTTTGGCTTGTTGGACAACATGGTAGATATTATGAGAAAACTAAGATGAGTTCTTGGTAGCAAAAGAGCAGGTCCAGAAACCCCAGTACACACAGACTCTGGCTCAACTGCCTGTTTCATTGCTAGAACGATGGTCTCTACTTGTTTCAGTCTTTCATCCAGCTGCGTTGGGGGGTTCAATTTCTGAGGTCCTTATTTGGATACTGCGCAGAGTGCTCATTTGGTGTTATGTAAGATGGGTCGTTCCCTAAACCTTTGTTCTGCAAGGTTTTATATACTTAGACCCCAGAGCATAAAGTGTTGGTTGGATATGCGTTTAGACTCTAGTGACCATGTTTCCTGAACCAAAAATATGATCTGGTCATGGTCTTGGAATTCTCATTTCCTGAAAACACACATCTATGGTTACGATAGGCTTGGGAAGCCAACATGCTAGAGGCTACCAGTTGCCCACACGGATCATTTCTCTCTGAATTTATTGGTAATGGACTTGTTTCTGGGCACTTGGCTGCCCAGGCTCACTAAATCTCCCAGTCGCTGCTGCAATCTGCTGTGACCGTGCGACGAGCTTCTCTCTCGTGTGAGCAGAAGTGATGCGCTCCACCTCTAGGGTGTTGCTTCAAGAGAGTCGGTGTGCTTTGAGGGCAATGAGGACATGATGGGAATCCAGGTGACCCCGCTTGAGGAGCTACATGTGGTGGTGGAAAAATAAGATGCAAGGAATGTTTGCTGCAGATGGCCCGAGCACTCCGCCTCTAGACTTGTAGGTAAGAAAGAAATGGACTTCCATCTTATTTAAATCACCAAGTTCCTGGTGGATCTATTATGTTACCATCAACTAGACTGTACACCAAGCAAATACTAACCAGAAATAGGATTTGTGTGCTTCTTGTAGACGATGATAGAAGCTATGAGAAAACTAAGCCTGTTTTCTTTCTATTTTTTATTTAAATTAAGATGAGACTGAAGAAACAAACTCATCATTGAATATAGCACTTTCATAATTAATGCATGTTCTGAATATAATAAATATTGAGAGGGTGAATTTGATGAATGCCTGCATTCATTTTCTTTCTATAGCATCCATTCCAATTCTTAGTCTCCCTGGTATCTGATTTTATTGATGCATTTTTCTTTGTGCTTATAGAGCAATCACAGATTCATCTTGGAGTAAGGCCCATAAATAACAATAAATACAAAATGCAGATCCTTAGGGGCAGGGCAGGTGTTTTATGTGGGTGGTCGGTCAGTAGGATGAATCTTATCACACTGGTAGCTCCCTGAATTAGTGTTTTGGCTTCCATCCAACTGGTAATTGTAGGGCTAAGGAAGCTTTTAGCTCCTAATACATTGTAGATCTCTGAGCTTTTCAAGAGTATGCACAACCTGTGATCTTGCAGGGTGGGTGTGTCTGCATCAGAATCCAATATACCTGTAGAATGCTTGTGAAGAAAAGAGATATCTTGGAGGAGTGTTCCGAGGTCCTTAAAGTCAAGGCTGGCTGATTTCTAGTTCTGTTGGCTTTATAGCTAACAATATTTTATTTTTCATTGTTGAAAGTATTTTTCAATGCTACATCTTAGGTGCTATCCCAATCAGGTGCTAAGTCATGGAGGGCTCTAGGGGAAACCCCTGGGTCTGCTGAGACCTTGCAAACAGAGCACCTTCGCTTTGAGTTAAGGGGCTCGACCCACCCTCTCCCATAGACAGCGCATCTCCTGCCTCAAGCAGCCCCTTTCACCTGGAGGGTCTTTACCCAGCCTTCCGGCAGTCTGCCTACTAAGACTAAGCCCCAACAGCTTCAAGCCGTTTCCAGATAGTTGGAAGCCCATGGGCCTGGTTGTGTTGTTGGGATTGTCTCAGTGGCAGGAGGTTGGGCTTGGGTTTGGAAGCCATGAGAGGAAACTTTATTCTTTTGACTGGAACTCTCTGGGGAAAATTGAAATAAACGCAGCCCTCTAATTATATTTTTTAAAATTCTATATTTTGCATTAGAAACCTGTGTGTGTGTGTGGGGGGGGGGATGGGTGGGTGGGCGGGTGCATTAGAAACCTGGGTTTATTTGTTTTTTGTTGCTTTTTAAGAACCGAGAAGATAATGCTAGAGTATCAGAACACCATTGATTTACTTATAAAGTTACTGAGCTTGGTTTTTTGGGGGGAGGAGGGGCAGACTGGCATGATTACAGAAAGTTTTTGTGAGAAAGGAGAGCTTTTCTTTTCATCACTGAGTCCATGAAAGAAAAATTGAATTGAAAACAATGGCACCACCACCAGCAGGGATACTGTTTTGACAAATTCTCCCATCAGTAAGGTGATCAGACGTCCTGCTTTTTAACAAGTTAACAATGTCCTGCAGCATTTTAAAATTAAAATAAATATATTACAATACTATTTTTGAGTTCTATGAAAATTTTTGTCGCTCCCTATAGACCAAATTTTTAATCAAGGCCCCCCCCACCCCCAGACAATGGTGTCCCGTTTAAAATCTGGTCACTTTAACAAGCAGGCTACCTTCCTGCTGGTCAGAGATCACGGGTCTGAGGAAGGACAGACCTCTTTAACAGAGGAGTGCCTGGAAGAGCTGTGTCAATAAAGGATGGACCAAGTCTTCCATGGCTGTATCTTCTTGTGAGTGTTAATGTTCATTGATTGTACTACATATCCCGAAGGGTACAGAAGGTGTGGGGGGTACAATCATCACTGAAGGCGCTATACTATTAGTTGAACAGACATGCACACAGCTGAAAACAAATCTTGACTTTAGCTCATGGTTATTCCCACCCACAAGTGTCTATGAGGCCGTGGGTCCAAAGGACTTCCCGGCATCTCCTCAATTCACACAAACTCCTGAACGAAGCTGAGTTCAAGGTTGTCTGATAAAATATGGAGCATACTGCTAAGCTGAATCTTAGGTAAACAACGAATGTCTCCATTATTTGGGATATATTTATGCTAGCTTAAGAAGCCTTGCTGAGGCACATTTTGGATTCTAACCTCTAGGCCAGTGGTTCAAACTCACCAGCTACTTACTCTTCCGGAGAAAGGTCAAGCTATGTGTTGTCATAGCTCGCTGCCACCGAGTCAATGCTGACTCATAGACTGTAACGATTTACAGGAGTGGAGAGCCCAGTCTTTCTCTTGAGGAGCTGCTGGGCGATTCAAACTTCCGACCATGTGGACTGCAGCCCTTAAAGCCTTAGAAACCCTAGATAGGGTAATCTATGAGAGAGAATTTTCTCCATGGCAGTGGGTTTGATGGTATACTACAGTATGGAGTATATTCATCATTTCTCTGAAATTCAGACAACCAGGAGGTCTGTATTTTTATTAACTGAGTCAGAAAATCCTAATCTGAGCCCCCTGTCTGGACTTAGGGGACTCTTCTACCAACTCTCTCCCTCGGTCCTGCAGCAGGCATTCATGGAGCATTTCTTCTGCACCAGGCTCTGTTCTCGGGTCTCTTCTTGCCCCGCACAAGGTTAAGTGTGCCCCAGAGCTCTCAATATGATTAGAAAAACAGAGAAGTAGGTAAATAAACTAACCTGGAAGGTAACTTTAAGCATTAGTAAGCAGTATAAAGATAATAAAGAAGAGAGGGGTTGGTCCAGGGTGGTCAGAGTTGGCCTCTTGGAGGTGTCTATATTAAAGTGTCTATATGAAGGATGAGGAGAAGAAGACAGCTATGGCAAGAACTGAAGGGAGAGCCATTCAGGAAGACCAAACAGCACATGGCCTGAGGCAAGAATGTGCTTGACCATTCAGAAAACTGCCAGAACACTGACTGGGCTTTATTAGGGAACCGGTGGTAAAATACAAGGCCCGGGAGGAATTTGGGGACCCAGATCATACTAGACTTTGTTCATGCCTTGGGCAAGCTAGGGAGCACTTTTGACCTGATTTACAGTTTTAAAAAAATTCTTCTGGCTGCTGTGTGGCTTTTTTGTTGTTGTTATTAAATGGACTCTCCTTTACCTTTCCATCTCTGGTGGCCATCAAAGACTATTTCTTCGTGGGTAAAAACCTTGTATTTTTTCATTCATTTGTTTATTGAAATGTCTTAAACTGTGAATTCGATGAAGGTTAAGGGAGCAGATCATCATTTTCATATTCAGCAATGTATCAAACCTCCAAGTATCTTGTTCTGTCCCCATCATTTTTTGCCTATTTTCCTCTCTTTTGATAGTGTCTTTTCCATCACCTATATTCACTCCTGTCTCCCCTTCCAATATCTGTTCCTTCTCATGTGAAACCCTTTTCTTGGTTTTCAAAATAGTGGTAGGCTGCATACAATCTTTGTCCTTTGTGGGCTCATTTCACTCTGCTCACTGTCCTCCACATCACAGTGGTCATAGACTAATCCTCACTCTTTAATGTTGCCTAGGATACCATTGTGCGCATGCACCAGAGGTGTCTATTGCCTATTCTCCTTCCAATGGGCATGTAGGTTGTTTCCTTCTTCTTGCTTTTATGAACAGAGCTTCAATGAACATGGGGGTACACGTGTGTCCGTGCTACTGGTTCTTACTACTTTGGTAATCACCTAATCTGGTGTCAATTTGAGGATTAAGAGTGTAGGGGTGGGAGTGTAGGAGTCTAGCCTGTCTATCTGGAGATAGCCAATGAGATCTCTGTGTGGGCATGGCCTTCTCCTGAGAATGCTGAGAAATGTGGCAATTCCTTCATGGAAGCAGAGACACTGTCTCTCTCAGCTCATTTCCTTAGAGACTGACTTCCTGTGAGACGTCCCTGAGGAGAAGCCACATGGAGGTTCCCTAGTGCCCTGAGCTGGACAAGCCACATGGATGCAACCTGACCTCTGAAGTCAGAGGAGCCACTTGGAGACTTCTGTCCACACTGAGATGTTTTCAGCACCACTGGATCCAAAGGTATTTCACCCATCTAGCTTGTGATCATCTTGCATTTGGTGTCATTGTATGTGTTTCATGTGTCTGAAGAAGAATTTATAGTCTGGTATAGGACATATGAGCTAATATCAGACTTGTGGGCTTGCCCTGGACTGAGTTGGGATGCTTTCGTAATATACAGTTGATCTTGTACATAAAACTCTTTTGTATACACATATGAGTGTTTATGAATTTGTTTCTCTAGTCTACCTGGACTAACACACTACTCTAGGATATGCACCAAGCAGAGGGATTACTGAGTCATAGGATATGTCAGTTTTAATTTTTCTGAGGCAGCATTATACCATTTCCCACAGTGGTTGTGCCGTTTATAATACTATCAGCAGTGTGTGAGGGTTCGTGCCTCTCTGCACCTTCCCCAGCATTAGTAATTTCTGTTGTTGTTATTGTTTTTTGAGGGGTAGGGGTGGGGAGAGATTTATCTCTACTCTCAATGCAAGGGGAAGGTAGAATCTCATCCTTGTTCTGATTAGCATCTCTTGGATGGCTAGTGAACTCCAAAGCTTCTTCATCTGTTTGTTGGCCACCTGAATCTCTTCTTTGGTGAACCGTATGTTCATATCCTCTGCCCATTTTCTGATTGGTTTAGTCATCTTTTGCTTGGGAAAGTGTTGAAACTTTCTGTATTAGAGATTAGTCCCTTGTCTCGTATGTTGTCATTTTATTTTCCTAGTCTGTGAGTTCTCTTTTTAAATATTTGTTAAATTCTTGTGTTGCACATTAGTGTCTCATTGTTAGCAGGTCCTGGTCATCTATTTTGTCTTCTCTCTGTGTGTGCTTCATTCTGCTTGGCGGTGTCATGGGTATGTGTTGGGTTGTGTTCCACATGGTACGCAGTTGGAAACCACCAGAAGCTCCTTGAGAGAAAACTTCTGGGCCTGCTAGTCCCATTAACAGTTACAATCTCAGAAACCCACAGGGGGTTGTGATAAATCAGCATTAACTCAATGACAGCGAGGGATCTCTGTCCCAACTTTTTCATTGACAATCTTTATAGTTCTAGAGTTTACAGTTAGGCCTTAAATCTATCTTGAGTTAGTTTCTATATATATGGAGTGTGATGTGGGTCTTGTTTCTGCAAATAGAAAGCCATCCTTCTCTTGATTTTTTTTATAATAATGTCTCTTACAATCCTTATCCTTTTGTGATTGACTGATCACTCAGTCTCACGTCCTCCAGGTTTCTCCATGATATGAGGTGTTTCACAGATGGATGGAGGGTGTATTTTAAGGAGCAAAGAGTGGAAGCCAAGAGATGGTTTAGGAGCCTACACCTCTAATGGGTGCTACAGGTGCATTGCTCACAATGGAGGGAAGAGACTGCTGAATTTGGGGTAAGTTGCAGCCAGGCCCACCAGCCTTCCTAATGAATCCGTGTGATGGGCAAAGCACACATGGAACCTAGGATGATTCCTCATGGCTTGGGACAAGAGAAGCTGTGTTAGTCTGGGTAGACTAGAGAAACAAATTCATAAACATGCATGTGTATATAAGGGAGAGGTTTATATACGGGAGGAAGAGAACATTGAGGAAGCATCCCAATACAGTCCAGTCAAAGCCTACACATCTGATATTAGCCCATGTGTCTGATACCAGTCTATAAAGTTTTCTTCAGATTCACAAAGCACATGCAATGACACCAGGATGACCACAGGCCAGTGGGCGCAGAGTCTTGTGTATTCAGTGGTGGTAGAAGCATCTCAACACTGGCAGGGGCCTCTCTGTGGCATCTCAAGTGTCTCAGCACTGGCAGCAGTCTTTATGTAGTTTTTCTGGTTTCAGAGGTCTGGTTCCATCTCCTCTGGGATGTCTCATAGGGAGTCAGCCTTGTGTCTTATCAGTAGATCATGTCCAAGGGACTGAGTTGAGAGAAAATAGTGTCCCTGCCTCCAAGAACGAATTACCACATTTCCCAGAATTCTCAGGAGAAAGTCATGCCCTCACAGAGGTCTCATTGACTATCTCCAGATTGACAGGCTATACTCCACCCCTACACTCTTAATCCTCAAATTGACACCAGATTAGGTGACTGCCACAAGTGTTCCTTCCTTTCTTCTCCTCTGCCCCTGTCCTCTGTCCATCCCACCCCTGCCCCATCCTCTGTGGACCCACTACCACTCCTTCCCCTGGGCATTTTCAGTTGCAGGACTATAGACCTTTTTGCTGCGGACTGAAGCTGGGGCTTAGGAAGAGGGGCTGTGTAAGCTACACTTGGTGAAAGGAGGAGGAAAGAGTCTTCTTGGTTCACCCCGGGCTGTGGTTATTCTTAATGAGTCAGGTCTTTCTCCTCACAAGCAATTCTTACTTCAGAGGAGGACTCTAGACTCCAGGAAGGGGCAGATGGCGGGAGGCCATCCTGGTTCATAGTGAAATGGTAATAACATTTCATCTGGGGACAAGGTTGCCATGCAATTGAGCCAGGCTCCTGGGGACCCAGGTGTATCAGAGGAGACATGTGCTTCAGGGGCTCCCCATGTTCGTGGTCTTTCAGAAACAAGGTCGTCAGACCTTTTGGGCGAGGCAGCTCAGTGTGCGTTTGAGCCTCTGCCCTTTCTGTTAGCCCATGTTCAGTACCACTCAGGTTCAGTTCAGAAAAGAGTGAGGAAAAGTTCCGTGGGTGGCACTCATGTGCTATATGCTAAGCTTGTGGTCGTTCTGTGTGGATTGTGGTGCCAACCCAAACATTCATTTCTCTCTCATTCCCAAAGTCCTGGAGAATGCAAATCTGGTCTGGGAAGGAGGGGAAGAAGAGAAGCGCGCGTGCACACACACACACACACACACACGCATTCTAGACTTTCTCTAGAATGACACCTGTGCAAGGCAATGCTTTATTTTCTTAAGCTAATGATGACCAAATCCCACAAGCACAGACATAGCACAGAACTATTTTGAGAGCCAGTACTGATTCATAGCTGGGATATATACAGGCAGTGGCCTAGCAGGAAAAGCGAAAACAAAACAAAAATTTGAACAAACATCAAAACAAAAAAAAATTCTAACATGGATTTGATCTTGACCCTATAATAGTTGAGAGCCCCAGGAGGGTAGAGCTGTGGGTCTCATCCCATCCTCAGAGCCCGGTGAGTGGCAGGGCGCCCAGGCCACGGCTGGCACTCAGGATGTGGGATGATGGAAGGAGGAAGCCAGGCACACCTCTGTGGGCCCCATGATCTCATGTTTGGGGGCAGGGGTTGGACCAAGTGAACTCAAAGGTCCCTTTCAGCTTCACCACTGTGTCTCACACCTCTCTCTCTCTCTCTCTCCACCTTCCAGGCTCACCCATTTCTGCATAGCAAGCACTGCTTGGAAAGTTTCTTCTCTTCTCGGCCTCTCTTGCAGGCTTTAGGAAATGACCAGGGTTCTAGTGCCTCTTTCTTGTCAGCCCTTCATTGTATTTACACTGTGAGGACAGATAGACAAATAGAACTATTGATTGATGGGCCAACATTGCTTACACTCACATTTTCATGGTAGCGTAAAACCCAGTACCAGTGGTAAGGGCTGTGGAATTCCAGTTCCCAAAGGGCAGTAGACTGTGATTATTACATCCAGTTTTCTTCTCAGGGAAGCCACATAAAGCTGTTTTCAAAGACAATGGCTACCAAAGTTCTGCCTGGTTTGGAACCTGGCGACTGGCTGGGGGCCTGGCTTCCAGTCTGCAGTTTGCTGAACTCGGGAAAATGACACGTGAGCTGCCAGAGACATGGGCCAGTCCTCTATTGCCCAGCCTGGGCCTCATGCTCGTTGACATATGGAAACAAAGAGAAAAGTGCTGTGGAAAGCAGGAAAAGCATTGTATAACCAGTCCAGGACATGTTTGGGGTTGTTTTAAAGGACACCAAACAATGATGAGATTCTGGAAAAGAAATATCCAAATGCTTCTCTGATTTCTCCTTTTTTTTTTTTTTTGATGAAGAAACTCGGTTATCAGTGAAGTCTTGATGACACACAGACAGCTATCTTCTGACATGGTTGTGACAGGATGAACTGTGGGAATGCCTTTGTCTGCACGTCGCCGAGCACAGTGACAGTCTGTTTGACTGGTATCCTTCCCTTTGCAACATAAAGAGATCTAGGACTAGGGTGGACCCATGGAATCAGAAGCCCCAGGGGGCCATCAAGGGCACAGCTTTTCCTCATCTTTTTACTCGGGTTTACACTCCTTAGCTGGTTCTCCTCATGGTCACCAAATGGTTGCTACTGTGGCAACAGACTGCGTGACTCTGCCCAGTGGCCATCAAAAAGAGAACCCTCTGTCTTATATTCAGTTTTGAGAGAAAGAGAAACTCCTTTTGGATCTTGACCCAGAATCTCCCTGGTCAGAGAACAGCACACGTACCCAACCTGAAACTGCACAGCTATTGAGTGGCTGCCAACTCATGACGACCCCATTGGACAACACTAAACTTCGCCATAGAACTCTGGGGACCACAACTCTTTATGGAACAACCTCAGCTTTCTCCCACAGAGCAGCCAGTGGGTTTGAACCATTGACTTGGCGGTTGGCAGACCAAATGCTTACCCTACTGAGCCACCAGGGCTTCTTGCCACATGCACACACTTACCTCAACCTTCAGCTTGCTAAGCGATGGAGCCTCCCATGATTGGCATAGACCCGTGCTACGTAGTAGAGGTCTAATGTGAACCACAGAAGTATTGCAAAATCTCTAGCAGTTCTATTAAAAAAAGAACCAGGTAAAGCTACTTTTAATAATGTATTTTACTGGCCCCCAGTAGATCTAAAATACAATGATTTTAATATGCAATCAATACATCAAGCTACTCACGTTACATTTCATGATACACACACTAATGTCTTTATAGTAAGTCTTTGGCAGAAAGCCCAATGGCACCCTGGTCTCTACGAGTTTGAATTGCCTTTGAAGTCCAGTATATATTTTTCATCTCTCTTTGGATTTGTTATATTTCAAGTGAACAATCGCCACATGTGACCATTTGCTACTCTACTGGACCAAAAAAAAAATCCCTCCCCAACCCACGCTCACTGCCATTGGTTCAATGCCGACTCAAAGTGACCTCATTGGACAGGCTATATCTGCGCCTGGGCGTTCCTGAGACTAACTCGTTATGGGAACAGAAAGCCCCATCTTTCCCCTGAGGAATGATTTTGAACTGCTGACCTTGTGGTTAGCAGCTCACATTGTAGCCACTATGCTCCCTTACTGCAAAGTATGCGTCTAGCAAGACGTTGTCGCTGAGTGCTGGGAAGGAGGTACAGTCCCCTCTAAAGCCGTGACTCATCAGAGAAGGGCAGGCACAACTGTGCTCTTTTCACAAGGAAGAAGAGGGAAATGACTGCTACGTTGACATCCCCTCCCCACTCCCCCCCCCTCCGATGCACCTCTTTACTGTATTTCCTTGCTTGGGGGTAACTCTCAAACCCATCTCCTCCTCTCCATCATGGCTGCCACAGCTGGGACCCAGGCCCTATCTGTGATGCAGCTGGATTAAAGCTAAAGACTCCCCGTAGTAGGTCTTCCCACCTCCCAGCTCACCCTATTGCTATTTGTCCTCCTGTGAGGTTGATTGTTCTACATATTCCCTCCAACAGGTCCCTGGTCTAAGCCTGCTCTTCCTCAGAGGCTCTGAGGCTTTCAGAACAGCCAGATCTTTAGCACCGCCCGCGTCCCCACAGGCTGCCGCATCTCTAGGGCCCTTCATTCTAGCCCACTGAAGCTTTAGCGAGTTCTGCGAATGTCCTTGCTCTTTTATCTTCCCTCATTTCTACACGGGATTTCCTTTCTCTCGACCACCTTTCTACTTCTCTCTCTGCCTCTTCCTCTCTCTTCTCCCAATTCCTCTTCTTGGGATCCGGCCCTCCCCACCTCACCTCCACCCCAAAGTGGAGTGAAACGTTTCCTTGTGACCTTGTCCTTGGCTCCCTCGCACGCCAAAACCCTGCCCTGGCTCCACTCTCTCTTGACAGGGTGAGTGCTCTGGGGACAGGGGCCATCCCCGGATCCTCATCGCAGCCGTGCCCCAAGGCCTCAGGACGTCTCCACACTGGACAAAGTGCCGTCTCACCTCTTGGTTGTCCCTCATTTCAGGGCAAGATGCGCGTGCTCTCCTTCTCTGACAGATTTCTGCTTTGCTCAGGGTCCAGCTTTTCCAGATTCCACCGTCCCTCTTGGCATCTGCACATCTGGTGCACTCTCGGAAGGACAGCTTCTTTGACTCTAGGACTGTGACAGCAAGGAGCAAACAGTGGGAGTCACAGGATATTTGTGACCATGTATGTGTGTGAAGAGCACTCTGTCTCCATGGACTGCAGAGACTCCAGCACATGGTTACATGTACGTAGCCAGGTGAGGAAGGTCCTGATGTCCAGGAGATTTCAGTCTGAAGAACAGAGGAGTAGAGTGGTTTTCACAGTGTGTTGTGAACCCCAGGGTCAGCAGTTTGAAACGAACAGCTGCTTGGCAAGACAAAGATGAGGCTTTCTGCTTTCGTGAAGAGCGAAGTCTCAGAAACCCACAGGGGCAGTCCCCCTGTCCTATGCAGCGACTCTGCGTCAGAATGGAACCAATGGTAGAGGGTTTTGTTTGTGAAGAAAGGACAGCAAAGAGTGACTAGGGCTTTTCTCAGGGGCTGAACGTCCGAGGCATGCACAGCTGTCTCCCTCACACGCTCCGTACCATTTGAGTGGAAATTCAGACTTTCCAGTTCCACCCCAGACCTGCCATCACCAACCCTGGGGCCCAAACTTGGCGGCATTGCCCGCCACCAGGCGACTCCTCCCAGGTCCGGCCCGACTCTCACCTGGAAACCTGGGCTTGGACTCCCATGCAACTTTTAATCTGCACTTTTCTTTTGGGTATGAAATTTCACCATGTGAAGACTCTCTCACTTGAGACGTGCTCGTTTTCCCATTAAAGTTCCCTGCGCAGCTCTTGTTTCACTTGGGTGTTCTCTCTCTGGGTGAAAATTTTGGTCTGAGAGCATTCGATGGGTTTACTAACTACCTTTTTCACATTGTGGTTACCAGGTGCTATCTATGTCTAGATGTGAAACTTCTTCCAAGAAGAAAATAACCACGCTCTCCTCCCCCCTTTGAATAATGACTGTGGGCATTTTACTACTAAAGCCCGACTGGGAAGCCACGGAGAACTGTTCTTCCAGGCCTCCGTGCACACTTGTACGTGGCTTTGTACATGCGCTTGTTCAAAACTCGGCTCAATAAGATGGGCATTAAAAAATGATAAAATGATAATGGTTAAGCAGCATGAAAAAATGTTCTCTGGTGCTAATAAATGGCACAGTTTTTTTTTTCCCATCACCAGGCATTTGGCAATGTCTGCATGTCAGTCAGTCTCTAGGTGGGGAAGCTGGTTAACATGCTCAGCTCCTAGCCAGAAGGCTGCCAGTTCAGGCCAGAGAGATGTAGTGCCTCGGAAGAAAGGCCAGCTGGTCTACTTCTGAATAAAATAAAATAAAATAAAGCAGCCTACCAAAGCCCCATGGATCACAGTTCTATTCTGACATGCACGAGGTTGCCTAGACGGCACCATGTTAAATATTTTGACTCTCTCTTAAATATTAAATTCACTAGGTGTTTATCCCCAATTAAAATAGCATGACCCTTAGAGAAAAGGAAGGAAGGAGAGAAGATGAGGTGTGAGGCAGGGAGGTGGCGTTCATATGCTGTGGTTATAGATAGCTCTGAGCCTCAACTTCACGCTTCCACAGCCATTGTCTTTACTGGTCTGGGTCTGTGGTCCAGAGCCTTCTCCCTCCTTCTCCCAGTGCCCGTGCTCTCTCCCCCTTTCTGTACTGCTGGCAGTTTGGGGAGTGTCCCGAATTCCATCAGTGCATGCCTTCTGGTGAGGGATCAAGATTTCTCCCTTACCCTAGGAAGCTGCGATATTATTAAATCCGACCCCCACTTCTCTTTAAAAAGGTTGGCCATGGTCCTACTTGAGCCTTTATAAACCTGGGAGCTGAGCTGTAAGCAAGATGTAAAACATTAATCAAAGCACAGAGTTGATTTCTCTTCCTTTTTTTTTTTTAAGAAACTTTTTCTGAATGTCAGCTTAGAAAATGTCTGGCCGCCCAAGGCATGAATAAATATTCATGACTCAAACCAAAGAGATGGTTGACACAGTCACCAAGGAAGGAGGATGTTTTGAAGCACCACTGTGAAGAAGACTTGCTGGCTTGAATGAAGTCCTGGACTTCGCACATCTGTCCGTGGTTTTGAGCTGGTTTCAAAAAGTGGTCTGCTGCCCTGCTTCGCGGGGTCACCTGGTGGCGGGCGGTGCCGCAGAGTCCTGACCCCCGGGGCTTCTGAAGGAGCAGGCGGGGTGTGCGACCCAGGAGTCTGGGCTTCCAACCGGCTCTGAAAGACCCAGAAGTCCAGAAGGAGAAAGTGATGGACCCCTGGGAATATCAGCCAAGGGGAGGAGCCTTGATACCAGTTTGTCGCTCACCTCCTTGCGAGCCGGACTGCACACCTGAGGCCCAGCTGTCAGGCACATGGCCCACATCAGCGCCTGTAGTCTGAGCAGCCACTGGCCCAACCGAGAAACCCAAATTGGGGGGCGGGGGGGGGGGAGGTTCCCTGCAGAGAGGAGCGGTCATGCGACACTCTTGGGGTCCATGAAATGTGAGAAGATCACTACCGGAGTCGTGGAGGTTTTCTTGGCTGGAATCATCTTTATAGACCCAGATCTTCTGCAACACCGCTGGGTGGGTTCCAACCGCCTGCCTTGAGGTTCCTGGTCTAGTACCCACTATCCGAGCTTGGGATTGTAATGAGCATGGTGGCCCGTCCTAGCACATGTCTTTTAATATTTGATCTAGAAGGTTGTCCTCACTCATTCCACAAACGCTGACCTGTCTGTGTCAGGCAGGCACTGGGCTGGGCTCTTGGCTGTAAACGAGATGCCTGTATTTCCCGGGAAATCCACGCAGGGGTTTCGTTGGAGGGCGGGCCCTCACGCTGGGGAGGGTTTTTGAAGGAGACAGACAGTGCAGAGTAGAAAAGATTGTGTCCTGCCCTTTAGCCTGCTGACGCTCCCACTGTGAAGGAGAACATCGGGGACAATCGAAGATGGAGGGCCTTATGGGAAAATGGCCCCGGTTCGAGATGTTCTACCTCGCTGAACCGCTTTTCCTATCCGTCATTTCTTCATGCTTTTCTGAAACCTAGCTCGGTGGTTGGGACAGGGTTTCAGGCGGGTGGGATTTGAAGCATACGGATCTTTGGAAGGAGCCTGGTGACGTGGAGGTTAGCAAGCCAATGGGAGGCGGTGACACTTTGGCCTGCTAGCCACAAGGAGGGCATCTGGACACTACTATCAGAGGGAGAAAGATGAGGCCTCTCTACCCCCACTAGGAGGGGCAGTCTGAGAACTTCACAGGGCAGCCCTTCCTGTCCTAGAGAGCCTCTCTGAGTTGGAATCGAGACCGTGGCCGTGAGTCTGGTTTGGGATTGGAAGGAAGGCTCTTCCTGGCAAACCTCTGTGCAGCAGACGTCATGAAGTTGATGGTCTCTCTTCTGGTGAAGCTTCCTCGAGGCGGGTCTCCCCACCTGTGACTTCACAAGGAGCCAAGAAGATGGGGAACCAGGTGCGTGTTCTACACGAGTGCTCCTTCCGGCTCTCCCCCCCCACCCCCCCGCCCCTGCAGCTGCGCCGATTTGCATAGGCTTGAGCTATTTATGACTCTGCATATTTGCTCAAAAAGAACCATCTCATTTTCTGCCTGCAGCTGCCCACGTTGGTCTGGCTGCCACTGGGGTTTTCCAGCCGGCCGCTGGGAAGTGCCACGTCATTTCAGAGCAGCTCCCTCTGGGGGCCACGTGGTCCTCGCGTCTCCAGTCACCGAGGCTGCTCTGGCGCCCATTCGCTGAGAAGCTTGTCCCGAGCACTCGCTCGACGCCGGGCACTGGGCGGGGCCCGGGAATCCCGAGACAAACCAGGTGCACCGTACTCCCTGGAGTCGCTTGCTGGCAGGCTGCAGACAGGGTTTTCGATCTTGGGTTTCTGCTCTTGGCTTTTCCTCTCTTCTCCCACCGGCCTCTTTGCTAAAGGCCATTGCCTAGTGCTTCTTGTTGCCTTTGCATTCCTTGTCAAGTGAGCCCACGTGGTGGGTAAAGTACTCAATTGTTAACCGTGGTTCTGATCCACCAGGCCCTTCAAGAGACAACGGTCAGGCCTTTTGCTTCTGTAAAGTTTACAGCCTTGGAACCCCGGGGGGACAGTTCGACTCCGTCTTAGGGGGTTAAAATTACTTGATGGGCAGGGGGTTTTGTTTATTCATTGTGGACTTGGTGCTGTGTTTGCTGCCCTGCAGTCTGCTTTGAACCTAGATGAAAGCCCACAGACCACAGACCATAAGACCACAGACCACTCACACCTGCTCCCTCCATCCCTACCACCCAGCAAGTGTCTGCATTTATCTTCTCTTCTCCCCTCCCTCATGACTCTGGGCTTATCAGGGAAGCAAGCACTGTAGGGTGAGCATTGAGGTCATTGCTCCCGTACAGATCCATGGCCTTGACAGTTCTATAGAAGGTCATGATGTGTCAGAACAGACTCGAGGCAGTGGGTCTTGTGGGGTTAGGGAAGTAGCAGCTCCTGACTCGTGATCAGAGTTGATTGAAAGTAGCAGGAACAATGCAGGAGACAGGAGAGTTTTTCGGGCAGGCTACACAGCCCTCTTTCGACACTGGTGCTGTTTGACGCTAAGGCCCCTGAGTACCTGCACTGGCGGCACTGAGTGCTTGATCTCTCCTCTCCCTCGTGGCGTCTGATCCTGGCCAGATGTCCTGGTTGATTCTGTGGCCTCTTTGCTATTGCTGTCTGCTCATGTACCTCTGTAACTGGGCTTGTCAGGTGCATAGTGCACAGTCCTTTTCTTTATACTAATGAGTATACCCTTTCTGCGGCAGCGGCTGAGGAATGATGCTTGCATGCTGTCCCTGCTAGTTAGCTCGTGTGCCGGGGCTGGCTGGGGAGTCCCCAGGCCCCCCCCCCCACAAAGATTTACAGTCTCAGAAACCCTAAACAGGGTTGCTATGAGTTGGGACTGGTTGGATGACCGTGAGGGTTTTGTGTTATCCTTGTTGATTATTAAGATCAGAGAGAATGCTATCCTCTTCCTGGTGAGTTGCATTTCACCTGGGACTGGTATTAACGGAAGACTGCTGTCGACAGTGGAGGTATAGAACAGACCCTTCACTGCCTCTATCTGCTAGGGTCGAACTGGAGCATGGCAGTCAAAGAAAGGGCACTCTTAGTTCTTCAAAGGCCTCTTTTCTGCAAACAGTGCAGTACTGCGTTCTCCTTCTCTCTTGAAATGCCACTAAGGTGCTGGTGTCCTCCTTTGAACCCCTTCCCCCCAACCCCCTTGATGCCTTTGATTGGCGGGATAGTGGGGAGCTGCACCGCCTACCTGGGAGGGAGCTGGGCCCTCAGGCGGACCAGAAGTACACCATCCTCCAATCTGCCTGTAAGAGCCGGTGTTCTATTTTTCTCCAAGACTTGATGATTCTCCCCATCACGCAAATGCCCGCACCCATCTTTCCAAGAGCGAAACCGACCTGGGGGAGCTTGTCTCTGTTGATCTCTTCAGAGATACTGGGAAGGACCTGATCCTGACATGTTTGCCACAAGGACGGATACGGGTGTCTGGCCCTTTGTGAGCGTCACCCTTGTGTCTGCCAAAGCAAACATGGTTAGGCCCTGTTTAAAATGACTGTCTTTAGAAAGTGCAGGCATATACCCATTTTTTTTAAACAGATTTTTTTAAAGGTTATAATCAAGCCTCCCAACCACCCCCTAAGAAGAATCCTCTCCCCTGCAGTTGCCCTAGTAGTAGACAGAGCTGGGGACAGGCCTCATTGACTGCTCTAGGATGAGATAAGGTAGCCCGAGGGGGAAGAGGGGAGGGTGGATAAGGCTGGCTAAGGGCTTTATGGAACGACATTGCATAGCTTGGAGAGTGAGCCAGAAACCCCACACTCATGACAATCTCAAAAGGAATGTTTGTGGTGATTTGCATACATAACTTCCCTACCTAATTTTCAGAGCATTCACACATGTGGCCCATATGTTTACCCCAGAATGGTTTTTCTGCCTCCAGCCAGAACAGGCTCGGGAAGCACTGCTGACATTTTCACATGCACCAGCTCCCATGCATGGAGCTCAGTTCCTCCATGCACACACCGCGGTCGATGTTGACTTTTGAGTCATTTTCTGCTCTGCTGCCATTTCCCGGGAATAGACTGAACAGAGTCCCAAAGGTGCCCGTCATGTGTCCCGCGGAAGTGGAGAGAGCCAATGTAAAGACAGAGGCCAATTGTTGGAAAAGGTCACAGCGCTTTCATCAGCGGACACACGAACAGGTACCCTATCGATGAAAAAGCAGGAGGCCAGGCCAGGCACACCTCTGTTCTGTGTTGTGTGCAGGTCAGAAGCCAAGCAGGGTTGGCTCCTGGTGGGGGGGGGGGATTTGCTCTGGCTACAGCTGCCCCCTGCCCTTTTTTTCCCCTTTCTTTTAAACATTATAAAAATCAGTGGAAGGGGAAGGCACCCCTGCCTTTATTGTAGAAAAGAATGCCAGTGCCGGAATGTAGGGCTGCATATTTTTAAAAAAACAGCTTATCTCATGTAAGATAACTGCTTGTGGGGAGTAGTGAGATCAAGGTCAACTGCCAGTGTTGGGGTGCAGCCTTTCAGGGAGCGCCATCCAGCCATCCAAGAACCATGTGGTGAGATCACTGAGCTCGGCTGAACATCCTCTTGCTGCCAAAAACTCATGAGCGAGAGGCAGTTTGAACTGATAGCTAGATCCCAAAGGGCAGGGGAGAATGAGATGCAAGCTACCACTTGTTCTACTTCATTCCAGGCCCAGCCCACCCCCTGACGCTCACCACGGAAGCGACGCCTGTGGAAAACGTGCCTCTTTTTCACCCAAGCCCGGGTCACTGAAGGTCTTTCGAAGGACTCTGGGGGGTTGTTTTGTTTGTTTTCCGACTGCACTGTATGAGGGACATCAAAAACTTTGTGGAGAAAAATCCCATTATCTTCCTATTCTAATTTTCCAGTAAATTTTTTTTTTAAGTCTCCTTGTACGTCGATGCCAGTGAAGGGAACTTTGCATGAGCCAGCAGGTTGGAGCCAAAATGCAGATAGCATTTACAGAATTTCTTCCCATTGTAGGCTTATTTCTAATTTACTTTCTTTGGGGGGGGGGTGGTCATTTGATTGGGCGCTCATTCAGGAATCACATTCCATAGTTGAATCACATCAAGTAGTAGTGTACAATTGTGACCACACTCGATTTCTTTCTTCTTGAGCTCCTGTAGGCCAGCTCCCTGCTGTCTTCCTTCTTCCCCAACTTCCCCTCCAGGAACCCTTATTTGTTTACTTTTGTCATCTCTCATACCATCTTGTTTATCATCTATCTATCCATCTGTCCCTCTGTCCCATCGATCTAGAGACTCAGCCCTGACGTTTGAGACTGAACATGATACGCTAGTGAGGACTTGGAGGATGCATTCTCTTCAGATGTCCTGTAAGTGACTTTTATTTCCCACCATAAAAAGGAAGACAAAATCAACGTGATACTCTCGCCGCATACACCGTTAGAGTAGACACTAGAATCCCAGTGGCTCATTGCAATAAGGGTGTTTGCCTTCGTAATAATTAGCTAAGTCAGATGCATTCTCTGCTTGAGTTTTGGTCCTGACTCTGCCGCCAGGCAGTTGCCATGTGACCGTGGCCAAGCCGCCCCACCTTTCTTGACTTTGACTCCCTGTTCTAGCACATTAATGTGGTGGTTATGGTCTGTTGTCATCAGACCAATTCTGGCATCTAGTGACTGTACAGGACAGAGCAGAACTTCCCCAGGTTTTCTCTGCTGTCGTTGTCCGGGGTGGCATCACCAGGTCTTTTCTCCAGCTGTAGGCAGGCAGTAAGGGAATCAAACGGAGTAGTGAGTCTCCAACTGCCGGCCCCCACCCATCCACGGATCATGAAGTCAGCTTCCCAAGATGTGATCAGTGATTAAAAAAAGAAGGTAAAATATCAGTGTGCTTTACATGCTGCAAGATGAAATATTGTTCCACACACACACACACACACAAACACCCTTTTCTTTTCATCAAATCAATATAGTACATGTACTGGATCGCAATCTGAAAAAAATAAGAAAGTATTTTTTTGTGAGTGGAGGTCAAAAGTTTGAAAACACTGGAATAGTTTATATGTAGGGTTCACAATCAAAGGTACCCTGAAGTAGACCGTCTTGGACACACATAGAGGTCATGTGGACTTTGCACAGCTGTGGCATGTGCACAAAGGTCGTTGGGAGTCACAACAGCTTGTCTACTGTTCTCCTGGCCTAACGGTTGGTGGAGCCCACCCTTGGCAATTTGCATCCCTGAAGATTACAGCCAGGACATCCCCATGGACCAGCACTGCTTGTTGCCATGTTCACTTGCCATGGGTCAGAATCAACGCAATAGCAATGGGTGTGGCTAGTTATTTCTCTGTGCACAGTGCCCAGAGCATGACGGTGTGGAGGAGTGGGCACAGCCACCTTCCTTGGCATATACCTCCAACCTCCGGAGAGAAAGACTCTCTCTCAAGAGTCATTGCCATCCTCCCTGTTGCCTGTGACCAAGGAGAAGAGCACTCAGGCTCCTCTGGCTGATGGCGTTCTGCAGGTTGCTGTGGTAAACCTGGTCACAGCTGCCCTCACCACAGCTGCTCTCCCACCGCTCTCTGGGCCCTCACCTCAGTGCCTGCCTTCCTCCGACCCACTGTGGTTTGCAGGAGGGGGAGGTGGCCAAGGATCAAGGCTCATTTTGGAGTGGTCTTCAACGGAAAGAAAGCACCATTCCATTGCTCCTCTTGTTCTCATTTAAAATCTGGATGGATGATAAGCCCTGCCTTTACAATATAAGAGAGACTGGATGGCTGATAAGCTCCAAGACATGCACTTGAAACTTAGTGCCTTGTGTCTGAAAACCAGGAACGAAGTCTTCCGCAGACAGAAGGGTGGTCTGGTTCCATTGGTTGCAGGAAGAAGTTGAGTTTTAAAGGAAAGCTGGTATTATGGTGAGCCAAATATATCTTTCAACAGAACGAATGGCACAACCTTATATTCTGTCAGCTGGTAGGAGAAGCCCTGGTTGAGTAGGGGATACGCACTGGGCTGCTCCTGAGACCAGCAGCTCCTCAGGAGAAAGGTGGCTTTCTGCTTCCGTAGACAGTTCCCGTCAGAGAAACCTACAGGGGTTGTTATGAATCAGCACTGACTTCATGGCAGTGACCGAGGTCAGGTGTAGAGGTGTGGCCCCAGGAGGGGGGAGGGGGGAGAAGATGAATACCTTCTCCTACCTAATGTTCTCTCCCTAATGTTTAAAACTAATATGACTGTCTTTCACTCACTCACTCAGAGGACTCCAACCCATGCCATTCCGTGTGTGTCAGGGTAGAACACCGTGGGGTTTTCCACAGCTGATTTTTCATGCTTCTGGCTGGATTTGAGGCTATAACCTTTCAGTTAGCAGCCTGGCACATTAATTGCTTCCCTTACCCTGAGACTCCCTTTCACAGACTTCTTTTCCCAATTCACTCGAGTCCTAGGTGTCCTAAATATCAAGTATTGACCACAAAACTCTATAGGTGCTGTAAAGAGGTTGGTTGTCAGCATTGAGCTCAAAGGAGAAACCAACTGCCTGGGGCTGGGCAAGTCCAAAGAAAGTTGAACATCTAGGCAGAAGGAGCGGAGTGCTGGACCCAGTATTGTTCTGCCTCATGCCAAAGGTTGGAGCGTGGTGCCCTTGATTCTTGCAAACAAAATCCCATCGGTGAGTAGAACTGAGCTGAGGCATCAGTCCCAACGTCAGTGGTGTGAGCTTGACCCCTCAGTGAGCCACTCAGGTAGAGGTAAGTCAATGGGGGACTGAGCTGCATTTATAATGCACTCAGCAGCAATTCCTTGATCCTGAAGAAATCACATATTTTTCGGGACAGCAACAACAAACGGTGAGATGATATTATAAAAAGGGGATCATGCTAGAAGACGAAGTGACGTTATCACCCTCTCTCCTTCCTGTCTTTCTTCTTTCACTGGCTAAAAATGCAAACTTTCTGATTAGTTCTGAATGATTTAGAAAGCACTCTGTGATCTGGAGTCAGTATTTTCAAGAATACTGCTTTAAAAGATATGTTGTGTGTCATCACATTGATTCCAACTTGACCTTATGAGGCAGAGGAGAGCTGCCTGGTAGGGTTCCCCAGGCTGTACTTCTTTGGAAGCAGATCGTCCATGGAGTGGCAAGTGGGTTCAAATCACTGACCTTTCTGTTAGCAGTTAAGCACTTAACTATTTCCAAAACAAACACACAAAAACCACACTGCCTTCGAATTGATGCTGACTCACAGGGACCCTATGGGACAGAGGAGACACTCCCCCCTGTGAGTTCCTGAGAATGTAACTCTCCAGGAGTAGAAAACCCCATCTCTCTCCCAAGGAACACCTAGTGGTTTCAAACTGGTGACCTTGAGGATCACAGTCCAACCAGTAATGACCAGGCCACCAGGACTCCTTGATAGCACCACTAAAAATTGCCTTAAAATTATTAACGTTATTAAATATTAAAGTTATTTTAAAGTACGGGCGCTCTCTCTAGATCTTGGAGAAAAGGAATTTCTCATCCCAAAATATCACCAGAGGACTTTAAAAGGTTTCTCAAGTTGGTGGCAATTGAGGCGTACAAAGGAAAAATTGAGTTTCAGGAGTTGAATCAGTTTATGTTTTAGACAATGTTTTGCATACATGTCTAACGGAGCTTTGTTTCTTTTAAAAGAAAAAAAAAGGGAGAAAGGAAGGAAGATAGACGTAAGATAGAAAGAAACCCCTACAAAGATTGGCAGGCTACAATTCACTTGACTGTTTTAACATACCTTCTTGGGTCCTTCTGAAGTCCTTTCCCAGACACATATCAGTCGGTCCCATGAGAAAGCATTAGAAGTGCTCCCTACCCCCCAAAGTTGTTCTTCACGGCCTTTATTCACTTGGCAAATAGTTCTAGAATGCCTACCAGGCGTGTGCGTCCATGCTGCTCTCATGGAGCTTACTATCGTGAGGTCAATGAACTGACTCATTATTCAATGATAAGGAATGAGACAAGAGGGGGGATGCTCTGAGCACAGAGAGGGGTGTGTGTGTGTGTGTGTGTGTGTGTGTGTGTGTGCAGGGAGCATGTATTTCACCCACAGAGAATTCTCATGATTCATGGTAGTTATGTTCTGTGAAGGGGCCCTGGGGGTGTAGTGGTTACTTCTTGGCCACTCACTGTGTGAGCAGCTGGTGGCTTTGAACTGCAGGAGAAAGCCAGGACTTTTTGCTCCCGTCAAGCGTTACAGTCTCAGAAACACACGGGGGCAGTTCTACTCTGTGCTATGGGGCCAGTCTGAGTGGACAAACCCTCACTGGCAGGGAGTATGTCCCATGCGGTTTCTGTGAATGCTGCAGTCATGAATACTGAGTCATGGCATTGAGAGGACACACAACGGTGAGTCAGAAAACATTGCCCGTGGGTTTCAGCACATACATGCATCGATGTATTCCACATAAAACATGTTTAAGCTGTCTTTGTGATCACCGGGGTGACTGTAGACTAGTTTACTCAGGACTCCTGTCTTAGTCTCCTTAGGGGGCCTTCAAAAAGAAAAAGAAAAAGAAAATATGTTTTGTGCATGCCATGGGAAAAACTAGTTAGAGGTCAGGGCTAATACCAAATAGCTAATAAAACTCAATTAGATGTCTTCCCAAATGATTGAAACATTGCAATAAGTTTATAAGAGTGCTGCTCATACAAAGCAGCTGTTTTTAGATGGATGGAACATTTTAATAAAGGTTGGGAAGACTTAAGAGATGAGCTGAGAGTCGGAAAGTCATCACCATGGCACAGGAAGAAGCTAGGTCTGAGGGTCAAAAGCTGGTGGCAGAAGACCAGAGAATGACCATGGATGTGACAGCTACCCATGTTAGGATTTCACAAGGTTGGGCGTTTTTAATTTTAGACAAACACCTTTGCCGCAGCTGGATGGGGACCAAGAGAGTTATGTGAAGCTCAGTTAACTTGAAGACCTGATCTTTCCATGCATTTTTTTAGGCAAGATCAAAGCTACTGAAGATAATCTTATGGAATGAATCTTAACTGGGGACAAGGCTTGGATTTACCTCTATGATCCAGGGAGCAACGTTCGACTGTAACAGTGGTGTCTATGGGGATCTGCTAGGCCAGTTCAATTCAAGGCAGAGCGATCAACTCAGAAGATGATGGTGACGGCTTGGGGAGAATCTCCAAAGGATCCTCTTAATAGATTTTCTCAAAAGGCACAGGATTAATCACAGGGACTTACTATGAAGAAAATTTAAAGCTGTGTTGGTGAGAGATGGGCCTGAAAAATTGCACCCAGGAACAAAATTCAAGTGTTCTTTGGGATGAGCCGAGAATCTAGACCGGTTGTAAAAATAGGCACTTGTCTTCTGACCTCTTAGCCACAGTGGCAATTTAACAAGAAACTAGGCACAAAGTATACTGGCAACCAGGTGGGTGGTTCCTAAGAGCTTGGAATGTGAGTTCTCCTTGGAGGCTCTGGGTAGCTCTAATGGTTAGGTGCTCAGACATCTACTCACTGAAAAGTGGGTGGTTTGAGGCTGCACAGTGGCATCAAGGAAAGGCCTTACATATAGCTCCCGAAAGACCACAGCCACGAGCACCCTGGGGGGCAGTTCTCCTCCGCACACACAAACCCACCAGGCATGGACTCAATGGCGGTGAGATTGGCGGTCATGCTGTGAGCCTTTCTCAGAGCACACTGGGCTTCTGAAGGCGAGGCTGCTGGAGAAAACACTGCCTGTGCTGCCCTGCAGGGTGGACGCTCTCCTCCAAGGTGACATGGCAGAACCTCATGAGGTTTTTCTACCTTCATGTTCCAACAACTGCTTTCCCAACATGCTGGAGGACGAGAAGCCGGGGAGAGAGGAGGAGGGAAAGGATGAGGAAGACCCAGCGGGGTGCTGAGCACAGGCTACTTAAGGGAAGGCTTGGCGCCTCACAGTTTGAGCAGATGCCTGAATCCCTTTCCACGTGCAGAAGATTCGGTTGATTCTGACTCTGAGACTCCATGTGTGTCAGAGAAGAACTCTGCTCTACAGGACTTTCAGTGACTACCCTTTCGGAAGGAGTTGCCTGGACTTTCTTCTGAGGTACCTCTCTGTGTCACCTAACCTGCAGCCTTTTGCTTAGCAGCTGAGGACATTCATTGTTGACATCACCCGGGGAGTCCACTGTGGAGTTAGAAAAGTTGTGCTTAGACTTGTGCCAGAATTTCCCCGTGGTTCCTAAATGTACAGTGTATTTAGATGATACCATGCAAATGCTATGTTCTCCTGTAAGTGCGGGACGTTTTGTGTTCTTAAGAAATGAATTCCTTCAGATTTCAAGGGTGAGCATTCTGGGTATGCAAATCAAAGCCCATAGATTCCCCATCTCGCCTTTCCTGTTTCTAGCTTGCTTCAGTATCCTTTATCTATGGTCCATCTCAATGGAATGCTTAGTGTAGAACACTTCCTCATGAAAAGAACCTTCAGGAATGTCTTTCCCCTCCGTCAGCTATGACTCCGACTCTGTTGGAGGAAGGTCAGAAAACAGTAAGCAGGTCCTAGCTGCTCTCAGGAAGAAACTGTCTCTCCTCCTGTTCAGTTACACTAAACAAACACGGCAAATGAAGACGGACTTGCTGGACAGGATTCTGAGTTAGTTTTACATCCACTTGAAACTTCCCTTCTTGCCTTGTGATCCTTCTATGCTTTTCTAGACGCCTCCTTTACCATCGCCATCATTTGTTTGTTT
>PVJH01017197.1:0-48438 GCA_004026705.1 Nesogale talazaci | reverse complement strand
AGGTCGGCCCCATTCAGTGAGCTCTCCCATTTTAGTTTTCCGGAGCTTGAGAAACTTGTTATTTTGTAAATGATTCTTGTGTGTTGTCATCTTTGGCTTTTGCTATACATGTTATTGTTTATTTTTTATACTGCTAAAGGGTATTTGTGCTTTCTTGTTTATCGAGAACGAAGCTGATACAGAGTTGGAGTGATGCTCCTTAGGCAGCGTATGTGCCAAGTGTGCAACTTCCCTTTCCACCAAAGAATTGTCAAGTCGCTGTCTGATTTTCTCCGATGTACCTGTGGGCTTACCAGAAAGGTTTATAAACGCTTGAGTTAATAATTGAGTTAAACCAAAAAAATAATAATAATTGAGTTAAACCAGACTATGATGAGAGCATTTTAAATTATTTTTTTAAAATAAAACACTTATGTCTGGCATGGAATGCGTTTCTGAAATATTTTGCCCCATCCCACTGATAAGTTCATCGAGCGAGAGCTCGTTCTTTCACGGTGAACCTGAATCATTTCCCCGCAGTGGATCCATCGCCTACACGCCAGGGTGGGGTGCTGCAACCACCAGGGGGGCGCTCACTACAGCCAGGCCGTGGGACTTTCACGAGAAACTTTCATACCTGCACTTTATCCTGGATTATGGGCTATCATAAAGTGACAGATTTTAACATTGGTAAAGTAGGATAGTATTTACACGGGGTATAGCGTTGGGGTAGAGGAGGTGTGTTCCCTTCCCGTTCTGCCGTTCCCTAGCTTGTCGTGCATTCTTTCCAAAAATCGGGACTGTACCACCAAAAGCGGGACATCTGGTCATTTTAGCTATATGGTACAAAAGTTGTTTGTTAGAGGGATGGGCACTGAGTCATATATATATAATATATATATATATATATATATATATAGTAATATTTCCTTTTGGTAGGTCAAGTAACTTTGGGAACCTCTGATCTAGATATTCCTGTGTGTGGTTAACGCCAATGGCAACCTGAAAGACATTGGAAGAGCTGTAGTCTTTTGTCCCAGCAGGTGTCCCACACCTGTGGTGTCATCTCTGGAAGGTTCACTGAAGTAGTGAATCTTGTGCCCAGGGTTTTGTACACATGTGCTCAGTGTACACGTGTCAGTGAAGGACTTACTAATGGACTTGCCACATTTCTTTCTCTCGCTCTGAATACATTATGTTTTTAAGTTGTGAATTCGGACAGAGTTTTGACTGGAAGGCAGTTGCTGGGGTGGTCAGCAGGTAGTGTGTGGACAGCCAGACTGGTATCTGGGCATTCAGGAAGGCCATGGCAGCTCCTGCCCCAGGAATCTTGAGACAAAGAGGAATGAGCGGACGCTGCCCCACTTCCTTCTGGTCCCTCTGCCAGCTGCCTCTATTCTTTCACCAACTTGCTGGAGATGGTTTATAAGCCAGGAGCCGCTTGGGTCTGTGAGCCAGGCCTCTGCTGGTCTACCTGAATTATTAAATGTGGGGCAAGATGAGCAGACAGGGCTACGTTTTATTGAATTAACGGTTACATTGCAAGTGGGGAAACGTTGGTCTGGAGAAGTAACAATAGGATGACTTGATAAAGCTGCTGAAATGAAAACATTTGTTTATACAAAATCCGAATGACATACGAGAAGGTGAACACCAGTGATCGATCAAGAAACATCAGCACTGTCATTTTCCAGCCGGTTTGAGGATCACACACTTACACCACTAAAGCCGTGCCATGCCTGCAGTTTAATCTGGACAGAGTGCTGTAGCAAACCAGCCAGGTTTTCAAACTGAAATGTCGAAGAGGAGACTGTTGGCGCTTCCAGTTGGGCCCAGATGAAGAAAGGCAAAGGACTGAGCGTGGGGGGCGGGGGCGGGGGCGGGGTTGAAGGAACAGGAAAGGGACTCGGGCCGCGGGCGGCAGAGGTTTATAGTGTCACCTCTTGGCAGTATCCCGAGGAAGGGAGCTCCAAGGTGTAGCAAAATGAATCGAGCACTTTCTATGGAGTGGGCCCTATATTGGACTGGGGAGTTGCAGAGGCTGTCCTAGGTGTCCAGGGTGGGGGAGGGGCGGGGTGGTTACCCACCTAGTGTGATTTGCCTTAGAGAAGACAATGCACCTGCAGCTGTCATTTTGAGTCAATGGAGCAGCCCACCCAAAGGATTTACTCTGGAGTTGTTTTGGTCAAAGTAAAGGACAGTTGGCATTTTTGTTTTTTCTCCAATAGGTCGATGTCAGGCACACAGTAGGTGTTCAGCAAGCCTTGTTGGCATTCATTGGGTGATTTGAAAGATGAGACGAGTGATGGTTCAGTTTCCTAGGGGAAGGCATTTGTCTCAGCCTTAGTCACTGGCTTCGTTTTACCCAAATGCCTCCAGTCGTTCCTTTCTGAGGTTTGACTGGCTGGCACTGCTGGGTCCTCGTCCTCCAGAATTTGGCCATCAGCTCTGCGGACCTGTCATGCTCTCCTGGATGGTGGGTGTGTGACTAGCCCTGAGGCCCCGGGAGATTTACGGGATGGGTTGAAATTCTCTTTGGGAGTCACTGGTTTTCCCTTCTCGCCCAGAATCAAAAACAAATGTTTAGGCTGGTTATTTTTTTTTTAAGCTTGTTATTTTAACAGGTGGTTTGAGATTTCACTTTTAACAAAACCAAAATTTTTTTTTGGGGGGGGGGGGCATCACTGCTCTCCGGCAGTGGGAGTAGGAGGCCCAGCCCCACTGCTGGAATTGAACCTCCGTCCCTGTGGGCCGCAGTTCCGCGCACAACCACTACGCCCCCAGGGCTCAGCCCGACAAAACCAATTTTTACTTCCAAAATAGATGACCCTCCAGTTGAGTCGGGCCTTTCATGAACAGATTTGGGAAGGGGCTATTCTCTCTGATAAGGCTCCCTGCTGCGTAGCTTTAGGATAGTTCACACTTTTCATAGGTGCCTCAGAAAACGGGATGGGATGGGAAGAAAACACAGGGTTTTTTTTCTAAGCATTCCCGACTGCATAAAACTGCAAAACAAGTCCCAACCTGACTTAACCAAAGTGTACTGGGCTGAGCCCCGGTGGTGTAGTGGTTGAGTGCGGGACTGCGACCCACAGACTTGGTGGTTAAAATCCAGCGGCGGCTCTCTAGGAGCAAGGCTGGGTAGCTCCCACCACCACCAGAGGGCAGTGATGCCCAACAAAAGAAAAAAGAAAAAGAGTATTTTAGTAGTTCTAGGACCATCTAATCGAAGTCTTAAACCTGTATTAAATTTTAAATGAAAGTTGACTATCGCCTCTTTACCTTAGCTATGGTTTTGAGAGGCAAGCTCTTTTTTGTTTGTTTTTCCTAAAAGAAACATTAAACGTTTTCTATGCTGGATCTTAATAAAGGTGTACATTCGGCTCCCAGTCCTTTTGCTAACGACACAGAAAGGGAGAGCGCTTCTCGTTGACAAAACTCCAGTTTCCTGTCAAGCAGGCGGATTTCCACAGAGGAAACTGAGGCACAAACAGTTAAGATTTCTGACCCAGGCTCTCCCAGTGGAGACTGAAGGGGGCCCCCCCGTCTGGGTGCTGCTTGACAGCAGGGTGACTGCCTACAGCAGGGTCTCGCCGTTGGCTTCTCGTCGGTAGCTGCCCACGTCCGTGAAGTCATAGTCGGACTCCATCTCGATCTTCACCGGGGGCAGGGGGAAGACGGGGCTCTGGGTGTAGCTGAAAGCCGGTGAGGCTGGACAGGAAATTTTGAAATGCAAGGTGATGCTGGGGGAGAAACGGAAGTAACGGTGATTGGTTGGTGTAGTACAGTGGTGAGCAACCTATGACTCACGGGTCACCTCATGACCCACTAAACAATTCTTAATTACGACGATCGGGGGGTGTTCTTGCCAACAGATTAAAGTGGGTGCTTTGGATTTACGGCGATGGCCGGTGGGAGAGGGCGATCGCTGCACGGTGGTGGTTTCGGTTTGGTCAAACAGCTGTGGGCAGCCGGCTCTCGGCTGTCTTTTTCGAGCCGGACAAATGAAGAGCCATGTGCGTAGTTTGACTTGACCAAGATAGATCTTGTTGGACTTGTCTGTGGGTGAAAGCACTGACATAACATCGCCAATAGTTGCTCGTTATGGGGCTACTGATTCCCCAGTTACTCTGGAAGACTTGTGTGTATTTTTACCAATGTTAGGTACTACGAAAGGTAGTGACATTTTAAAGAAAGTTCAAGAATTCATGGAAATGTTTTTGATTTGAAGAAAAAAGTTGTTTTCTGTCACAACTGATGGGGCTCCAGCAGTGTTAGGGGAAGCATGCTGGCTTTGTAAACAACTGCAGAAGGAACGTGGAGGACCGCTACTTCATTCCAGTTTCTGTGCAAAAGCCGCCTCAAAACAGTTAAACGAAATGATAGGCAAAGCGATTAAAATTACTAACACAAAAATAGCGTGTTCTGCCTGCAATCAGAAAATGTAGACATTTCTAGAAGAAATTGAATGTAAATATAGTGATTTTAGTTTTTTGTTTGCTTTTGATCTTTACTTTTTTTATTAAATCATTTCATTGGGGGCCCATGCAACTCATCACGATCACTACATCAATTGTATGCAGACCACATCAGTATGGTGATTTATTAGCGCATACTGAAGTTTGCTGGTTAAGCAGAGGAAAGGTTCTAAATCGCTTTGTGGAAGGCATGGATGCAATTGGATTATTTATGAGTGAAACGGTTCTGGGTGAGCGGATGCAATTGGATTATTTATGAGTGAAACGGTTCTGGGTGAGCCCTGTCACCCTGTGGATTTATGAGCCTCCAGACTGGAAATAGCCTGGATCTCCCTCACATTAGACCTAGCACACAGGGATTCCCGCCCCCTTTCGGGGTGTGTGAGTGGGGCTCCCCCAACCATCTTCCCCAGCAGTGACTGATGCTTCTGGGACCCCCTTGTAGGGAGCACGGTGCCCCCCTCTTTGTGGGGGGACGCCTCATGGAAAACAAGGGGCCGATGTGGGCTTGAGCCGTGCCAGTTCCCTGTCCCTTGGCTCCGTCATCATGAATATGTAGTTGGTTTCTGACCTTTGCTAAAGAGCCAGGTCGTTGCTTTGTTCCTTTGAGCAGGGCTTCCCTTCTGGAGAGCACTGCAACAATCCAGGGAGCCTGCCAAAGCCGATGCCCGCACTTTTCTCCTGGGTGACGGCCTATAGTCAAGAGTTTAATTGCAAGGGGACACAGTAGGTTTTTGGGGTTTTTTTCCCCCTGAAAAAAGGGGCAGCTGGGCTGAGCCCCGGTGGCGTAGTGGTTGTGTGGCCCACTGAGATGGAGGTTCGATGCCAGCTCCACAGGAGCAAAGGCTGGGCCTCCTACTCCCACCACCAGAGGGCAGTGATGCCCCCCCCAAAAAGGGGGGCGCAGGCAACCAAATTGATTGGGAGTCTGTGCCATAGAGTGTGGGTGCACAATACGTTGATCATGATATACTAGTCGATTGATCGTCCATACTGTGTGGGTAGATCGCATGGCATTAAAAAAGAAAAAAAAGACATTGAGATATGAGCCCCGTGGCGTAGTGGTTGAGTGCAGGACTGCGGCCCTCTGACTTGGCGATTCAAATCCAGCAGCAGCTCTCCAGGAGCAAGGCTGGGCCTCTGACTCCCACCAGTGGGCAGTGATGCCCTTCCCCCCAAAAACAAAAACAAACAAACAAAAAACACTCCCATAGTGATCCCCCCCAGATAAAACAAAACAAAAAAAATAAAACAGACGACACTCCCACCAGAGGGCAGTGATGCCCCCCCCCAAAAAAAAAAACAGATGTAAGCCTATCATCAATCCTGTTACTTAATTGGTATACAGCGCAGCCAATCAGCTGCAATCTTAGATGTCACCCGCATGTGCGAACAACTGCACTCAGTGCATTTATGAAGAGATGTAAAAATTGAAGATAGATGTTTTGCATTTTTGTAGTTGGTAGATCATTTTGAATCGATCATTTTTAAAAAAAATTTTTTTGTGTGTGTGTGTCATCACTACCCTGGTGGGAGTAGGAAGGCCAGCCTTGCTCCTAGAGAGCTGCTGCTGGATTTGAACCATCAACCCTGTGGGCTGCAGTCCTGCACACAACCACTATGCTACTAGGGCTCAGGCCATTGAATTGATCATTTTATAAGTAGCGTGCATGCTGAAAAAGTGTGAGTGAGCTCCCCTCGCCTGCCTTGGAGGAACAGAGTGCCTGCTCCTCTGACCCTCAGAATTTACCCTACCTTCTAACAACATTCCCTTAAATCCACTCCAGAGTTTTTCTTTTTCTTTTTTTTTTGGTGGGGGGGGGGCATCATTGCCCTCTGGTGGTGGGAGTAGGAGGCCCAGCCTTGCTGCTGGATTTGAACCTCCAACCCAGTGGGCTGCAGTCCCGAGCACAACCACTACACCACCAGGGTTCAGCCAGACTTTTTCTTTCTTTTTTTGGGGGGGGGCTTCACTGCTCTCCGGTGGTGGGAGTAGGAGGCCCAGCCCCACTGCTGGAATTGAACCTCCGTCCCAGTGGGTCGCAGTCCTGCGCACAACCACTACGCCACCGGGGCTCAGCCCGACTTTTTCTTTCTTAATATCTACCTTCACTTTCTATTCGGTCTACTATTTTACAATAAGTTCCTTTCCTAATAGCGAACTGCTTTGTGTCATACCACTTACTAAGCCAGGCAGAGAGTATGTTTGTTACCCGCCCTCAATAACTGATCACCTCATCCTCCCTCATTGGCATGGGTCAGCTCTGAGTGGTCCCCACTTATCTCTGAGTGGGGGGCCGAGACCCCTTCCTCGATGGAGGGAAATCCCAGCTACTCAGGCTCCTGACCATTGCTGCGTCTCCCGTCAGACATCTGAGCAGTTACCTTCGATCTGGTTCCGAGTCGCTGAAGGAAGAATCAGAGCGAGTAGCTCCAACTGGAAGATCTTGGTCCTGGCAGGAGAATGAACATGTCCGATGGGCGGGCTTGGATACTGTACCGGGGAGCAGCCTGTTTCTTCAGCCCCCCCCCCCCCCACCTGGCCTGTCCTCCCACTGCCTCAGGGATTGGGGGGCTTCTGATTCTATTGCCCCTTCACCCGTGGGCCTGTGGGCCAGGCTAGGCGGGTGTGGGGCATGAGGACGACCAGGGAGGAGAGAACAGTGGGGGGACACAACTGGGGGCTGGGAGTGAGGGGCTCAAGGAAGAGGCACCTGTGCAGAAGCAGTGGTGAGTGGCCTCCCAGGACCCTTGAGGGATCAGCGGGACCCCCTACTAACCAACCCTTAATCTAGGCCTCTGAGGGACATTGCCAAACCCTAAAGTTCGAGGACTGTAGTGGGAACCTAGGACAGGAATTCCTAGGACAGGAGGTACCGTGTCAGTGTGGGGCTAGACTGGGGTGGGGTGTTAGAGGCCACAGGATCTGCCAGCATCTTCAGAAACAATGCCTGGACCCTCCCAGCCCGCCTCCTTTCGGCCGGTAAGTCTAAAGGGGACACTTTGGTCCCTGAGAGCGCTCAGTCATTTCCACAGCCCTGTTTGGACTGGCCTGGAACTAAGCCAGGAGGGAAAGTGGAAGCAGGGCTTTGCCTACGGTGAAGATTGATCATTGGCATCGGCTGGGTTTGATTTGGTGGGTGTCCCACTTATCTCTGAGCGTTCCCTAGCAGCCCAAACGACTACCGAGAAGGGCTGGAGGCTTAGCTGTCGGTAGGCGAGGAGACAGAGCCTGTTTACTTACTGGCAACGCACTGGAGGCCGTTTTGGGGGTCGGATGGGACACTTTCCATGGGGATCTTTACAACGGAGGGAGGAGGGAACCGGGGCTGGAGAGAAACAGCGGGAAAGGCTGATAAACACCAACACATCTTTGGCTCTTTAACCATGAAGGAGAATACAAGCGTGCACGGTAGGCACCCCCCCCTCCGCCCCCATACACACACACACACACACACACACACACAGATTAAACAGACTGAAAACCCAAACACTGCTGCCAAGACGGGTCCACGTCACCGCAGCCCTGCAGAGGACGGTGGGGCTGCCCACAGAGCGCCCAAGGCTGGGTCTTACAGGCCTGATGGGCCCAAGTTGCTGATCTTCCCACCAGCAGCTGGCCTTTAAAAACGACTCCTGACTCCTCGGGAGTTCCTGACACGACAGGTCTTTATGGGAGCCACCAGTCTCATTTACTTCCCGGAAGAGCCAGCTGGGGGGCTTGAACTGCCTACCTGTAGGTTGGCAGCTCCAGGGAGGCTAGTACCCATTCTTGAGCCCACTGAAGGGGGGAACCCTTCCCCATCCACTGGGCCAGATGGGAGACAGCTGTCCCAGGAACGTTGCTCATCGGGTCACGTGTGTGGCAGTCACAAGTCACTTGGCCTTGAACTTCACCCGGGAGCTACGTTTTAGCGCAAAGTGACCAGACGTCCCGCTTTTTAACAATTTAACCACGTCTTGTGGTGTTTTGAAATTAAAATAAATATGGGCTGAGCCTCGGTGGCGTAGTGGTTGTGCGCGGGACTGCGGCCCACTGGGATGGAGGTTCGATTCCAGCTCCACAGAGCAAAGATTGGGCCTCCTACTCCCACCACCTGAGGGCAGTGATGCCCGCCCCCCCCCAAAAAAAAAACAACCCAAATTAAAATAAATATATTATCATACTGTTTTTGCAGTCTGAAAATTTTTGTTGCTCCATAGAGACCAAATTTTTAATCAAGAAAACTGCCCCCCACCGCCTTCCTCCTCTCCCAGTCAAAGGTGTCCTGCTTAAAATCTGGTCACTTTCTTTAGAGACAAGTCAAAAGCGTGTGGTCTACTTGGCATTGGATCTGTTTCCCAGCTTGGAAGCCTCTGGTGCCTGGCAGCCGCTCAAATGTTGATCGAATGAAATCAACGAAAGGGAAAAAACATGCATTTGTTTTCAAAAGGCACTTAGCCCCTGTTTTCCCTGAGCCTGCCTTTGCAAATGCCTGCCAGGAACCATGGGACTGTCTTCCTGGGAGAGGGCGGGATGAAGGCCTCCCCACTGCCTCAGCCAGCAGCTTCCATTGGCGAGAGGTAAGCTCGGTAGGAAAGCAGGGCAAGATGGATGCAGGGGAGGGGGTGTGTGTTGGGGTCCAAATTGGGAGACTGGGAGCCAGACAGGGGTGGAAGGAGATGGCCCGGGAGGCTTAGTATACTGGGAAGACGATGGTCAGAGTCAAGGTGGGGATGCTTCCTTCCCTCGTAGACATTTAGTTCTATGCCATCTTGGGGAGGCCCTTGCCCTTCTGGGACCCAGTTTGTCATCTGGAACGAGCGCTCACTAGCCTGATGCTGTGTGGTTTGCCACCACCTCTGCCCTCCCTCCCTGTCTGTGGATGCCCCGAGTGTTCAGGGGTCGATGGGGAAGGGGCATGGGATGATGGGTACGTGGGACAGGTGGTCCCAGGTATCTGGGAGGCAACGTGGAGACAGGATTCTTCGCCATCCTCCTCCACTAGTCCCCTGGGTCTGGCCCATCCAATCCCTGTCCACTCATGAATCCCCACCAGGCCCCTGCCCATGCTCTGGAGGTCAGTCCTAGCATCCTCTCAGGGTGGGAAGCCTTTCACCCAGTTCCCTCAGCAACCGGTGAGGATGTGTAACCCCGGGTCATGGGACAAGTGGGCCCAGCCAATCATAGGCCTTCCGTTCACTCTGGCCCACCCTGACGATGGTCATGTGAGCAGTTGAGCTCTCAGCGCCCACCCATGCTAAGCAGATGCTTCAGTTCATGCTGCATTGGACCCTGGCAGGTCTATGGGCCATCCGAGGAGCTGCCCCCACCCTGGGCCTGGCTGAGGTGGAAGGAGTGCCTCTTGATCTTAGTCCTCCCCACCTCCTCCTGGCTGTCCTCATGGGCCCCCTTCCCTTTCTTCTTCTTGTCGGTCTCCTTTTTCTCCTTCTCTGGGATGATGCTGTCGATCCAGGCCAGGTCATGCTGGGAGAAGATGAAGTCCAGGAGCCTTCGGACAATGATGAGGCCCAGGACCTGTGGGAGAGGGAGACAGATGGGCTGAAGGGTTGTGGGACTTCAGAGAGAACTGAGGCGGGAGGGGTATGTGTGTCAAGCCCCTGACTCAGGCTTTCTGCTCTCAGCTAGGGACTTGGCCAGGGGCTTTGAGCTATTTCAAACGTGTGTACACCACTCTTCCCCCTCCTTTCTCTGGGGCCCCCAGTCCTGCTTCCACGCACCGCCAGGTGGTGCCTCGTATGAGGGACACACCCAGGTGTCCCACGCTAGCCTCCAAATCACGGTTCTCGGACTTTAGTTTTGTGCAGGAGAATCACCTGAAGCTTTAGGTACCACACCAGGTGGCTGGGATGTGCCCCCCAGCGTCTCTGCTGCCGGGTGGGGCCTGAGAAATGGCACCCTGATCAGCTTCCAGTCTCTTGTTTGTCTGCTTCTTTTTGGGGGGTGGGGGGCAGGCATCACTGCCTCTGGCAGTCGTGGGAGCTACCCAGTGCCGCTCCTGAGAGCCGCCGCTGGATTTGAACCACCAAGCCCGTGGGCCACAGTCCCGCACTCAACCACTTACGCCACCGGGCTCAGGCCTTGTCATGTGTCTTCCTGGGGTGGCGTGTATGTGGCTGTGACGTTGGAAGCTGTGCTGCTGGGGTTTCCAATGCCAGCAGGGTCCCCACTGGGGACCGTTTTCAGCGAAGCATCCAGACTCAGCGCGGACAAGGACTTCAGTCCACACTTTGGAGGAAAGAGCCACTAAGAAATGGATGCACTGCTCTCCAAGATTGCCATTGACAGGCGAAGGGAGGGAAGATGGGTCCCTGGGGGCTGAGGGACCCCAGAATGTGGCAGAGGAGGGGCTGATTTCTTCGAAGAAGTCCCCACAGGTGACTAGAGTCAGGTAGAACCTACAGGGGTGGAGTCTTTGGGATCTTCACTTGCTCATGGGGACCCATGCAAGGGTAGGAGAAAGAGCAGCAGCGCCCTGCTAACGATCAGAACTTAGAATCCATGATGAATTTAGTCAATTGCAAGTCATCAACATGAAATCCCGGCTGAGCCCCGGTAGTGTAGTGGTTGAGTGCGGAACTGCAGCCCGCGGGTTTGGCGGTTCAAATCCAGCGGCGGCTCTCAGGAGCAGCACTGGGTAGCTCCCACGACCACCAGAGGGCAGTGATGCCCCAAAAACAAACAAAGGTGGATCCCCTGGGCGGCAGTGAGGTAGCATGGACTTTTGATTCGGAAAAGCAGGTGATTTACTCTTCCAGTGTGGTAGTTGCCTGTCTGGGGCCAATTGGAGGCTATTCAGAGTGAAGGGGTAGAGGCTAGCCTGTCATTCAGGCCACAGCTAGACCTCGTTTGGAGGTGTTATGGAGAAAGTAGCACAAAAGAGACACAAACGCTCTCTGCTTCTTCTTCCTGCTGACAAGTCAGATGTGCTCCAGTGATGGAGCCAGAGGCTTGGGGCCACGTCTCCACCCCAGCTCTGAGATGCTTCCACTGCCACTGGATCCACAAAACTTTCCGCCCACTGGCCTATGATCTTTCTTCTTGCATTTGACATCATTGCATGGGCTGTGTGAGTCTGAAGAAGAATGTACAGACTTGTAACACATATGGGTTACTATAGGATTTATGGGCTTGACCTGGACTGGGCTGGGATGTTTTCTTAATATACAATTGCTCTTTGATATAAAGTTCTCTGTTACACCCATATGAGTGTCTATGAATTTATTTCACTAGTCGGCTTGGATGAACACCAGGAATGGTGTTGCATTTATTGTCAAAAAGACATTCCACTCCCAAATAAACGAGACTTGATCAGGAAAAAAAAAAAAATTCTCACACACACAAAAATAAATAAGATAAAAGATTAAAAAAAAAAGACATTCCAAAAATCAATCATGTTCCCCATAAATCCTTTCCAGCCCCTTTGCCATGTCCTGGATCGTGGGGAGTGGTGGGGACAGTCTGAAGAGGCGGGGAAGCATGTGTCTGGATCTGGTTTCTGTCCTCCCCGGGGTGACTGTTCTAGGGTGGCCTCAGGACAGGCAGGGCCACACCTTTTCTGCACCCTAGCAAGGGGTGAGTCTCAAAAAAAAAAAAATACAATGCTGTTTGTGAGAGGATCATATCTGCCTTCAAGAAAATCAAATTAATAGAATTATTATTCAACTTTATGCATCAACCACAAAAGCTCGTGCTGAAGAAATCAAAGAATTCTACCAACGACTTCGGTTGGAAATTCATCAAGCATGCAATCAAGATACATGAATGGTTACTGGCAACTGGAATGCAAAAGTTGGAAGCAGGAAGGAACAGCTGGAGATCTAATAAGAATTTTGTAAATCCAATGATTTCTACATTTTGTCAACAACACAAAAGGCAATGATACACATGCCTTCTCCAGATGGAACACGCAGAAATCACCTTGACTGCATCTGTAGGGAGAGACAATGGAGAAGCTGAGTATCATGAGCCGAAAGCAGGCCAGGGGCTGACTGAAACAGACCATCAATTGCTCAGCTGTACGGTCAGGTTGGAGCTAAAGAAAATTAAAATTACAAGATTTCTACAGTAGGTTTGACACCTTGAGCACTACTGTCTTGAAAACTGGGATTTTCAAGAACAAGAACATCATTCGTGAAGAAAGCCAAAGGTCATTTAAAAGGGCAGAAAGAAAAGGTCAAAGTGGATGTCAGAAGAGACTCTGAAACTTACTCTTAATTGTAGAGTAGCCAACGCCAGTGGAAGAAGCGATGAAATCAAAGAGCTGAACAGGAAGTTTCAAAGGCAGCTGGAGAAGACACAGCCGGCTATTAATAATGAAATGAGTGAAGACCTAGAATTAGCAAACTAAAAGGAGGCTGAGCCCCGGTGGCACAGTGGTTGTGCTCGGGACTGCGGCCCACTGGGATGGAGGTTCAATTCCAGCTCCACCTGAGGGCAGTGATGCCCCCCCCCCCCAAAAAAAAAAAGAAAACTAAAAGGGAAACACATGCTCACTGTATCTTAAACTGAAAGGACTGATGAAAAAGTTCAAGCTTCAAGTACAATACAGAAAGATTCTATGGGCAAAATATTGAATGATGCAGAAAACCTCAAAAGAAGATAGGGAAAAAGTACACAGTCACTGTACCACACAAACAAACAAAACGACCCTCCGCGACCGTTCACCATTTCAAGAGGTGGCATATGAGCAAGATGGAAGCCGCTCAAGTCGCACTGAAACCATCACCCAAACGCAAGGCTCCAGGAATTGATGGAACACCGATCACAATGTTTCAACAGGCTGCTGAAGCGCTGGGAGCACTCCCAGGTCTGCGCCTGGGGCTAAAATATCACCATTGTGAGATGAGGGTGGCCGGGAGAGCAGAGCTTTGGCCTGTGGCATCTGCCTGTGAACTGGGGCTGCTTGAAGAGGGCAGCATCATGGCTGTGGTGGAAGAGTGCCCTGCAGAGACCCACCGCAGGAGGTCACTGTGTGTTGGGCGCCTGACCCCTGGCCTCCCTCTGTCCCTTCTTGGTTGGGTGACTTGGGTCACCCTGTCTTTTCTGGTCACTTCCCCGCTAATTTCTCCTCCAGACACCTTCCAAGAGTCCTGGGGGCACAGTGCATAAGGACTTGGCCGCTGGCTAATGGAAAGGCTGAACCTGCCCCTGCTCCTTGTGTTTGCCCTGTGTGATGTGCAGACAACCCGGGGTCTCTGGGGGGCAGCTCTGCTCTGTTTCATGGGCCCCCATGAGTCAGAATCAAGATTGCACACAGCAGCACTGCTTTGGGGGCTGGCCTGAGGATGAGCAGAGACAGTCCTTGGTCATTCTGTCACCACTAATAGCAGAGATTCTTACTCTTCTCCACTCCCTCCCCTCATCTTGTTGGGAGGGGTGGGGTGTGGGTGACGCTCCCTTAAAGTGGTGGGGCAGCACCCTGGCCCCGCCTTGCTCCTGGAGAGCTGCTGCTGGATTTGAACTGTCAACCCTGTGGGCTGCAGTCCCGCACACAACCACTACGCCACCGGGGCTCAGCCTGCTAGGCTTTCCCTTGACGTAGGTTGAACCCTGAGTCTACATAGTCTTAGAATGCTTCCTGGTTGAACTCGGGATTGATGGGGGGTAGGGGTGGGGCTGGGGGAGGCGGGTGTAGAGAGGCTGATGCCTAGGGCTCAAGTAGAAAGACGGTGCTTTGGAAATGTTGACGGCAGCCGACATATAAGTGAGCTTAATACAATTGATTGATAGTTAGAAGGTCTAAGAGCCCCCCCTCAATAAAATGATTAACAATAGTAGCAAAGAACCATGAACTTGGAGTGCCTCAGGGCTGTCCGGTGCCTCTCTGAATCACCAGAAGGACGCCTTAATCCTGCCCACCCAGGGCTCCCACGTGCCAGGTCTGGGCTCAGCTGGGGTCACTAGGGGCCAACGACCCCCTGCCGTTCTGTTTCCCTTCTCTTTGTGGAATAGTTCCAAATGGACACACGATTTGCCAGAATGGTCTACAAGTTCCCAGCACACAAACCTTATGCCACCAGGGGCATGTCTACATTCCCAGGGCCTCTCTCTCAGCAAGCCCACTTCCCAGACACCAGGGAGGAAGATGCATGTGTTCAGGCTACCTATAAATGTCCCAAGATAGTAAAGGCGCTCTCTCTCACTTCTCCCAGTTCTGCGTGGTCCATCAAGAGGAGCAGAGGTGAGCATGCTGCCCGAAAATGTGTCTGACTCCTTTATTTTACTCTCCTGTCTTTCTTATTCTGTGGGGCTTTACTACCATCTTGATATGTCATCTCCATACCTGTATGCCTTCTGGCCCTAGGGTGATTGGAGGCTGGACTCCTCTGCCATGCAGTAAGCTGTCTCTTAACACCTGATCTCAGGGCTGAGCCCCGGTGGCGTAGTGGTTGTGCGGCCCACTGGAATGGAGGTTCAATTCCAGCTCCACAGGGGCAAAGCATGGGCCTCTTACTCCCACCACCAGGGCAGTGATGCCAAACAAAAACACCTGATCTCACGTCTCCCTTCTTTTCTGCTCCTTCCCCCTCCCCGAGTATCTGCTCAGAGGCAGCTGTTATGAACAGTGACCGGGATTTTCATTTAGTCTGTATCTGCTTCTGAGATTGGTCTGAACTTTGACAGTGGGGGGGGGGGGGGCAGGTGTTCTTGAACCCAGAGTGAGGCCAGATTGAGACGGGTGCCGAGGACATTGGGGGGTGGGGGCGTGTCACGACTGGGTGCACCCACAGCACAGACACTACTTCCCCCTCCCCGACTCCCTTCTCTAGCCTCTGCGACCCAGGCAGAGTGTGTGTGGGGGGGGGCACGGGGGGAGGGGAAGGACAGCCGTGTCTTACCATGACTGGGAAGATGATGGCCGCCATGGTGGACTTGAGGACCCAGAGCACGGCCAGGCAGAGGGTCTGCACCAGGGTGAAGAGGTGGATGCGGCGCAGGGGCACATGGCGCAGGAAGGCGTAGTCCGGCTGGTGCTTGGCCGGCATCAGGAAGAGCTTGCAGCGGTCCCAGAACTGCGGGAAGAGCTGCGGCTCAGCCCCCCCACCCCCCCACCCCCGGGGGCCTGGGCGGGCCACCAAGAGCAGGGCCCGTGATGGGGTCCCACGGAGGGCAGCCCCTCGGGTCAGCTCGGGCTGGAGGGGGCTGTCAGGAAGACCCAGGATGGGAGCGGACTGAGCCGGAGCCCCAGGCGTGAGGTACAGACGGGATTGGCCAGAGGGCAACTTAGTTGCTACACTGTAACTGTCAGAGACATCTTAGTTGCTACATTGTAACTGAGACATCCGGCTGTCTCTGGTATTTGACCAACAGATCCCAGGGTGTCCTGTGGGCGTGACCTGCCTCCGTGTCGTGCAGTGCCCATGGGAGACAGCCAGGCACATCCGACCCTCATCTGTCACTGGGCGGCCAGGCCAAACTCACTGCCATGGAGCCAGGGCTGACGCGTGGCGGGCCCCGTGGGTTTCTGAGCCTGCACCCGCTTCCCCAAGTAGAAAGCCCGGCCTTTCTTCCTTGGCGCTAGGACGGTTTCCACCTGCGGACCCAGCGATGGCAGTTCCACGCGTCACCGCCAGAGGTCCCATCTCACAAGGAGAAGAGGGACTTCCTCGTGGAGTTAACAGGCACGCATCCCTTTCTCCCCACTCCACAGCGGCCTTTCGAATCTATAATGCCCGATAGGACCAAGCCAGGTTTTCCCCACCCTGTCTTTGACCCAAACCCATTGCTGTGAAGGGAATTGCGCGTCCCTGTCGGAGGGCGGATGGGTTTGATCCGCTGATCTGTCGAGTGGCAGCCTGAAGCTGAACCCACTACTCCACAGGTGACGGTCACTAGAGATCAGTGAGTAAGCACACGGATTCTGTGCTTACCTGATGGATGGGGCTGCCTGCCCTGCCTCCTGTAGATCGTTGGGGGCACCTACTTGTACCTCCTACAGGGCAGTTGACCACTGTCCTTTCATTGAACTGGGAAAGGGAGCGTTGGAGGACTTGGTGGCCAGGTGAGTGCAGGGCAGGGGACTGGGGAGAGGGGGGAGTCCCTTACCTGGATGCCGTTCAGAGAGGCCACGCCCATGTAGAGGAAGACACCATACAGCACCGGCATGGGGATATACTGGAAGAGGCCAGAAGAAGAACTTTGGGCTTGGGGACGGAGCCTGCCTGTGTGGACACAGCCCGGCCCACCCCTAGCCTCCACCTGGGGGGGGGGGGGAGGAGGAGAAGCCTGATGTTGGGGGCTTGAGAAGGGGTCGCTGGGGCTCTGACCAGTTCTCCCAGCCTGTGCCCTTCTGGCCCTCGCAGATACCAGGGTTCTGGTTGAAGACAGGACTTGTGCCAACTGGGTAAGTTCCACAGACGTCCCCCGAGTCCCCCCCCCCCCATTCCTGTCAGTCCCTGTCAGACCCCGCTGAGGGTCCCTCCTGAGGCTGTGTGCCTCAGGCAGGCGGCTTGCAGGGGGCCAGGGAATCAACACTAGCCAGGGCCACCCAAGAGCCCACGCCCCAAACTTAGGGCCAGCGAGGAGATCCTGGATCACCAGGGCCCTGTGGGGTGGCGGAGAGGAACCGACCCAGGGGGTTTCATAAGGAAAGCCAGGCTGACTGGTCGGAAAGAGACTGCCAAACCCCATGCAAGCATCCTTGGCAAATTTCATTCTTTGTACTATATGCTTTTGACTTTTTTTAGAGTGAGACTGTTTTTGCCTTTAAAAAAAAACTACTTTTGGCTGAGCCCCGGTGGCGTAGTGGTTGTGCGCGGGACTGCGGCCCACTGGGATGGAGGTTCAATTCCGGCTCCCAGGAGCAAAGGCTGGGCCTCCTACTCCCACCACCAGGGCAGTGATGCCAAAAACAAAACAAACAAAAAAAAACTACTTTTGGGCTGAGCCCCAGTGGTGTAGTGGTTGTACGCGGGACTGCGACCCACTGGGATGGAGATTCAATTCCCGCTCCCAGGAGCAAAGGCTGGGCCTCCTACTCCCACCACCAGGGCAGTGATGCCTTAAAAAAAAACTACTTTTTTCATCACTGCCCCTTGTTGTGACCCTGGCTAGAACATTGACCTTTTCTTCTTCTTCCAGTTTATCATGGTCACATGGGTGATTTCTAAATGTCAAACACGTTGCCAAGTCTCCCCATCTCCCCATGGGCAGGCAAGTGACATTAATGAGGTCCAGTGTGTGGTTCTGCCCTACAAGTTTTAAATTTTGGAAAAGAGTGACCTAGGAGACCTCCGGTGAGCCAGGTACCAGCACTTCCCGATCTCAGCCAGGACTAGGGCCTGGCCCAGCTTTGTCCTGCAGAACGGGGAGGGTGAGCGCTGAGGGCAGGAGCTGTGAGCGTGGCCTGGCAGTGGTGACAAATTTGCGTGCAGCACTGCGGACAAGGGTAACATGCTGCATGCAGCATCACAGGTGACGATAACAAATGCTGCAGGCAGCATGACAGATGATGGTAACATGCTACATGCAGTATCACAGATGAAGGTACTAAACACTGCAGCATCGCAGACAATGATGGCCATGTGCTTGCTTGCTGCCCCTGAGACCGGCAGTGGGAGGCCTCGGAAGCCAAGGGGGTCTGGGAGGGGGTGGGGAGCCTCACCTTCAGGATGGGAGCCAGGAAGACCGAGATTCCCGTCAGGACGAAGACGACGATGCCGGTCACTCTCTGTTCCCTGGAAGAGGCCAATAAGAGGCCGAGTGAACCGGAAACATCTAGTGACTATCCCAGTCCCTCCCACCCCTCTGTGGGCCCCTGAAAGTGGTCTCTAAGGTCTGGGCTCCAGGGGCTTTGGCTTCAGGGCCCGCCTGGCTGCCAGGAACACAACCCTGCCCTCGGGCAGGCCTTGCTGCCCGCAACATGGAAGAAGAGGGAGTCCCTGACTGAGACATTCTCAGGGGGCTGTCCCCTGTCGTGGCTAATGACAAGAACTTGGATGGAATCTTGACTCTTCCACTTGGCAGTTGTTGTCTGGTCTCTTAACTGTCTGCAACTGAGTGAAGTGAAGGTCTGGGCTCTGCCCGGGGCACAGTGTGAGGGCTCAGTGTGACATAACGCCCCCGTGCTCTGGTGACAGTGAGAGGCATGGCTGCAGAGGGCTCAGGACTGCCGAGTGTGGATGGCAAGGGCAGGGACTGGCTAGCTGGCAGAACTTCCCAAGTGCCCAGGAGCCTCTGCCTGGGGTCTGGAAGGGCACATTGCCCTGGCCAATCCTGAGGCCTGTGTCTGGTGCAGAGCCCTCTTGCAGGTGGGCTTGGCCCAGGTGCCTGAGGGCCAGAAGGGAGGGCTGGCACAGCCACCCTGGAGAGGCAGGAGACACGCTTCTCCTATGGGCTGGACAGGGGCGTGCGAGAAGCCACAGGAAGGTCCAGGCTGGGACCACAACATGGGGAGCAGAGGGCCCGAGAAGGCTTTCCCAGGGGCATGGAGAATAAGCAGGAACTGAGGCCAGAGCAGGACTCTGGTGGTGGCTGGGGGTGGGGAAGAGGTCTTAAGGGGACAACAGAATGACAGGCCAGAGAGAGGTACTCTGGGGACCTGGGGGCAGCCTACACTGGTGTTCGTGCCTGTGCCTGGGGGTGGGGCTCATCTGTAGCATCCACTAAGACAACTCCACCCCTCAGGGAGCACCTTCCAGTCCCAGTAGTTCCACAGGGAACTTTGCTTTCCTTTTTTAAAAAGATCTTTTATCGGAGGCTCTTATAACGACCCATATATCCATGGTACCGAGCATATTTGTACATATGTTGCCATTATCCCTTTCTAAACGTTTGCTTTCTATTTGAGCCCTTTGTATCAGCTCCTCTTTTTTCCCTCCCTCGCCCCTGGCGGCCCCTTGATAAATTGTCATTCTTTTCATGTCTTACACCGACCTCTGTCTGTCTCCCTTTCCCCATGGTTTCTGTGGTTCCTCCCCCTCTCTGTGTGTGTTTACCCGTCGATCATTGCGATTGGTTCCAAAGGGGTCCTTTGGCCCAAACATCCTGATAGAGAGTCAGGCAGGTTTCCTGTCTCTCATGCCTCCCTGCCCCCCCACCATGGTTCCCAATCCCTCCTACCTCACTCCCAGGAACTGGGGCTGCTCCCCAGGGGCGCTGGTCTCCGTCTCCATCTTGAGGCTGTCGATGTGGGCGATGGAGATGATGGTGGCGGCCACGTACCAGGGCAGCCCCATGAGGGAGCACAGGGCCATAAGGATGCCCACCCAGAACAGGTCCAGGTGGTAACCGGCGGCCTTCTGTGGGCAGGGGCGGGGAGGGAAGAGACGGAGGCTCAGGCTGGGCCGTAGCCAGGAGCTGAGTCCCGGGGAGAAGGGCTCTCACTCAGGGGCTAAGTATGGTTGCCACTGTCGCATGAAGGCCCTGAATGGAGACGGGACAGGGCACCTGAATGTTCTCAGACCGATTGTTGGGGGGGGTGGGGGGTGGGGGGTGGAAAGAGAGGACGGCAGACTTAGGGACCTGGAGGTCCAAAGAAGCTCCTCTCTTCACCGTTTCAGGTCTTAAAATCCCCTGTCAGATCTGCTCGGACTCTGGGTCCACTGGCAGAAGGGACAGGTACAGGTAGACGTGTTGGGGGTCACTTTGGGAGAGGAGGGGTCAGGCATGCCAGGGACCCTATGCCTGGCTCCTCAGGCCCTCCTGGTCTTGAGCCTGCTGCCCTGGCCTCGTCGGCCTGAGCTGCCTGTGGCGGTCACCCCGAGGGGGACTCCCGACGGCCACTCACGCGCCCCTGCGTCCCACTGCCTACGACGGAGGGAAGGGGCCTGGCCTCTGCCTGTAGCTCCACCCCTTACCCTCAGCTTGTTCTCCTTCCGGTTGACAATGACGGCCGTGATCTGCTGGTCCATGAAGATCAAGATGGTCACCAGCAGGGCGGGCAGGATGCTAGCCGGGTACACCCACCACGGGTTCCTCCCAAACGGGGGCACGAACCAGCCTCGGTCGGGCCGCGTGGGCTGAGCGGGAGCAAAGGAGAGGAGCTTGTCTCCCCCCACCCGGGCCCCTTCTCCTGGCCCGTGGGGCTGGCTCTCCCCTTAAAGAAATCGGGGCGCCTGCAACTCGAGGGTCAAGAAAACGAGGAGGCCACCCACCCAGGAAGGGGACAGAGCTGGTGCCCTGAGGCTGCCTGGGAAACAGGGAGGGAGTGCGGAGGGAGGGGGCACACGGTCCCTGATGGTCAAATCGCATAAAGCAGACATGAGGCCTGACAGACTCAGCCCTGGTCCTTCTGCCTCCCTGCTGGGCCGGCCGCCTGTGAGCCAGGGTACAGAATGGCCTGTGAAAAACCCCAGCGTCTCCAGCCTGTGAGCAGAGAGCCAGGGCTACAGAGGCCAGAGCTGGGCTGCAGTTTCTTCCATAGCAAGGGCTGCTCTCACTGCCAAGGCCACTGAGACCGTGGTTCCCCATCTTCCTGGGGCCGCCTCCCTTTCATACAGCTCCTCATGTGCGGGGAGCCCCAACCAGAAAATTACTTTTTCTACTGCATCCCCGTCTTTTTGCTAGGTTGATTGATTGGACGACCCCTGTGGGGTCATTCCACCTCCACGTGGAGAACCAACCGCTGCTCTAAGAGTGGCAGGAGACTTGCTCCGGCTTCTGACCACACAGACGGACGCTGGGTTCCAGAACCCGATCCCCACCCTGGTTTCGCTGGTTGGGGCTCTTTGTGTGGGACTGGGCATGGGGTTGGCAGCAAGTAATTGGCATGGAACCTGGACTGGCAGGTCACTGCGTCTATGGGGGAATCTCAGATCTGAGCCGGGCTCCCCTGCCTGTCCAGGGCTTGAGGAAATGCAGGGTGGGGGCTCCTAGAACGGCTGATTCCTTAGGTTGGGGGGGCCAGGACTTTTCTTTCTTTCTTTTTTTTTTTTTGGCATCACTGCCCTCTGGTGGGAGTGGGAGACCCAGCCTTGCTCCTGGAGAGCTGCTGCTGGATTTGAACTGCCAAGCCAGTGGGCCGCCGTCCCGCACTCAACCACTACGCCACTGGGGCTCAGTCCTGCCAAGACTTTTCATTTCTAACAAGTTCCCAGGCAAGGAAGGGGTGCTTATCTGGGGGCCCCACCTTGAGAACCACCCGTGGGCTGCTTTGGGGTTGGTGAGAGCAACAGGAAACCGCCAAGTGGCAATCAAGTCTGCAGCAGCGTGGGAGGCTAGACCGTGACTTTGCAGCAAGATTTCCCTGCGAGCGTGTCTGCCCACCCCCATCATCTCAGGGGTGGGGGACGTTCCTCCTTGGAGGCTGAAGACCCCTGTAGCCCTGGTGCCCCCCCCTACCTGGGAAGGGCTGTGAAGGGGGGAGTGGGGTAGAAGAGAGGAGGAGGTCTGTCTGGTGGGTGTGCAGGGCAGGGCAAGCAGAAGGGGGTGCCCACAGTGGGGCGGCGGCCAAACCTTGATGACACTGGGCACGTGCAGCTTGGGTGTCTCCAGGCCCAGACAGGCATCGATCCCGCAGAACATCAGGATGGAAAAGACGATGGAAAAGTCAGCCACCAGGGCCCGGACCTGCGGGAGGAAGGTGAGTCAGTCCCGAAGCCCTTGCCCAGCTCAGTGCTGAGGCCTGCTGAAGAGTTTGGATTCTCTCTTCCACAGACCCGTCTCAGATCCTGGCTCCGCCCCGGCTGGCCGCGGGCCCTTGAGGAAACCTCGTCATCCCTCTGAGTCTCAGAAGGTAGTATTTGCCTCAGAGGTGTGTCAACTTGGTAAAAGAATGAAGGGGTGGGGTCTAGCCTGCCAGCCAGGCCACAGCCTGAAGACGTCTCCCTGTGGGCGTGCGCCTTGTCATGACTGAACTCCCTCTCTTCCTCCCTGGAGGTGGGGCACACCCTCTGCTTCACCTTCCCGTGGACAAGCCACATGGAGACACGGTGATGGCAGCCAGAGCCCTGGAGATGCGCCCACGGCCACTGGATCCATAGGACCTTCCACCCACCGGCCTGTAATCTTCCTGTATTCAGTGTCATTGTATGTGTTGTGTGAGTCTGGAGAGGGGTTTATAGACTAGAGTCGGACAGATGGGCTGATACCAGACTTTATGGACTTGGTCTGGACTGGGCTGGGATGTTTTCTCAATAGACAATTCCTCTTTGATCTAAAACTCTCTCTGACACACATACGAGTGTCTCTGGATTTGTTGCTCTCGTCCACCCACACAAACACAACACATTGAGAGTCTCTGCCAGACACAGGCACAGGGGGAGCTGTTACAGTGGAGCCCGTGATAGCTGGAACACACGACGGGCTGGCTTTGTTTTTCTGGGCCAAAGGTTCCACCTTGGACAGCGTGCAGTCTGACCACTTTTCCAGCAATTACTTCAGGAGAGAATAGGTAAGTTTTTCTTCTCTGATAGGTTTCCCCCTACACAGATTACATGCATCTTTTGTTGTCCTACCTATGTGGCCGTGGCAGCCACTGCCGAAGACTTTTGGGGGACATGGCAGATGAAACTGGTCACCTGCCCGGTGTGGTGAGGGCTGGGGCCGAGCTCGGGAGGAAGCCTAAGCTTCTAGGATCAGATGCAGATGGCTACATTGCCATCTGCCCTGGAAAGCTGCCCCTCAAATCCCGGGGGCCAGACCTTCTGACCATGTAGCAGCTACATTCTCTGTTGCCTACTGGAGAGGATTAAGAGTGGATGGGGAGGGTCTAGCCTGTCAATCAGGTAGTAGCTTGATGACCTGATTTGGAGGTGCTAAGGAGATAAATAGGACTCAGGAGGCAGGACACCTGCTCCCTCCCTGCAAGACCTCCTTGTTAACGAGCCAGTTGGAGACAGACTGGTGGCAGCCAGAGGCGCTGAGCTGGCGTTGAAGGAGCCACGTGGAGACCCCTGTCAGCGCTGAGATGCTTCCACCGCCACTGGATCCACAAGACTTTCAGCCCCCTGGCCTGGAATCTTCCTGTATTCAGTGTCATTGTATGTGTTGCCTGAGTCTGAAGAGGACTCTATGAATTGGTGTTGGGCATGTGGACTAATATCAGACTGATGGACTTGATCTCGGATGCTTTCTTAATATACAATTATTCTTTGATATGAAGCTGTTTCTTATACACATACATGCCTCCCTGGATTTGTTTCTCAGCCTATGAGACAGGTCCTTGTCCCTCCAGGCCCTTCATTTTTAGGAGGCCTTTCCTAGGTTGGGTTCTGAGAACTCCAACCTGTTCTTTCTGGACTAGTGTCCTTAGAGTGCTTCCACACCAGTCAGCACCCCAAGTCTCAGGACACAGGAGGCTCCCCAGGAGTCCAGCCTGCTTACCAGCTGGTATCCATCTGTTCAGAGACAGCGGTTGATTGAGAAACTATTAGAAAAGTTTAGGAGAGCAGAGGCAGGTGAGAGCACATTGAATGATTTTCCTGGACTTCCTGCCCCCCTTTACTCTGTTAATAAAATAATGTAGGTACTTGATTTTATTTTTTTTGGTACTTGATTTTTTTTTTTGGGGGGGGGGACATCACTGCTCTCCGGTGGTGGGAGTAGGAGGCCCAGCCCCACTGCTGGAATCGAACATCCGTCCCAGTGGGCTGCAGTCCCATGCACAACCACTACGCCACCGGGGCTCAGCCCGGTACTTGATTTTATAAAACATAATATTATTATTTAAAAAAAAACCAAAAACCTTCCAATGAAAAGCAAAGTCCCTCATTCCAGCCCTGCCTTCCATTCCAGGTCCACCCACGTATGTCTGCTTGGTTTTAAGTGTCCTGGTAGCTAGTTCCTGTGGCAGTCATGTGCTTATGTTAGTTTTATGATTGTAATGTAGGGTTGGAGTCTAGCCTGTTAATCTGAAGATAGCCATTGAGTAGCCAATGAGGCCTCTATGTGGGCATGGCTTTCACCTGAGACTTCTGGGAAATCTCAGGATATTTCCCTTGTGAAGATGAGAAGCTATCTTTCCCAGTTGTTGGGAGTTAGGCTCAGAGACGATGACTCACTGACAAGATAAGATGGTAGCGTCTGAGAAGCCGGAGAAGCCGCACGGCTTGGCCTGATGGAGCCAAACCTCTGAGGCTGGAGAAGCCACGTGGGGTCCCCCACCAGCAATGAGTTGATTCTGCCACCACTGGATGGTGTTGATGGGCCCTGAGCCCTGGGAGCAAGGAGCCATGCAGAGACCCCTGCCAGCACCAGGATTCTGCCCCCACTGACCTGTGACTTCGTGAGTCGGAAAGAGACATTACAGACTGGTATCAGGCATATGGACTAATATCGGACTTATGACTTTGAACTGGACTGGGTTGGGATGCTTTCTTAGTGTTCCATTCCTTTTGTATATAAACGCTTTCCTTATATGCATGTCTATGGAATTTGTTCCTCTAGCCTACCCAGACTAACACAGTTCCCTCCCTGTCATTAAAAATAATGCATTTATGACTTCCTATTCTGATTTCCTAATTTCAGGCACTATCTGGCTCTTCCCCCTGCTCTCTGGGCTGCTCTCTGTATCCCTATGTATCTATCGGTGCTACTCGCTGTGCTACAATGTATCTACTTACCTACTGCTACTATCGATGTATCTTTGTAAGATACATTGTTTATTTTCTTCCTTCTGGCGTAAGGAAGGAGCTGGCTGACAAGCTCTCCTCCTTTCTGGTCTGGCGGAGTTGTTTGGAAACTCTCCCATGGTGTTCCGGTGGCCTCGTGGTTAAGCAATGGGCTGTGACCACCGTGGTCAGGAGTTTGAAACCACCAGCGGCTCCTCAGGAGCCAGACGGGGCTTTCTGCTGCGAACAGTGACGTCGTCGGTCCACTGTTGCCTCTGGCTGGACGTCTTCCCACACAGACCTGTCTGCTCCTTGAGCAGCAGGGCCTCAGGGCACTGCCGAGGCTCTTCACCGGCACCGTGACTCCAGGCCGGGGCTCTCCGTCCCCAAACAACATACGGCATTTCTCCGCGCGATTGTTTTTCCTCCAGTCGCACCAAAATGGCATCATGTTCTGTGCCATTTTCCACCATGTCGTGCTTCCCCGGCTCAGCATCCTGCCTGGTGGTTTCCCTTTTGGAGCGAGGTGGCTGCCATCGACGCACGCCCATCGTGGTCTGACCTGTGTGCGGAGACTTTTCAACACGCGTGTGCTCGTTCTCTTGCAGAGAGGCCCATCTGGATTAGCTTCGGCATCTGGGGCAGTCACCTAATCTGGTGTCAGTGTGAGGATGGAGAGTGTAGAGGTGGAGTCTACCTGTCAGTCTGGAGATAGCCAAGGAGACCTCCGTGTGGGCATGGTCTTCTCCTGAGAATGCTGGGAAATCTGGTCATATTTCCCTCTTGGAGGTGAGAGATTTCTGACTCAGTCCCTGGGAGATGCTCTACTGACAAGACACAAGGCTGACTCCCTGGGAGACATCCCAGTAGAGAAGTCACATGGGCTTACCCTGATGGAAACAGACCTCTGAAGCTGGAAAAGCCACCTACTAGAGACCCCTGCCAGCGCTAAGATGCTTACTTTGTACCCACTGGCCTGGGATCTTAATGCATGCAGTATCATTGCGTATGTTTCATGGGTCTGGAGAGGACTTTATAGATTGCTGTTGGACATATGGGTTAATAATGGATTTATGACCTAGGACTGAACTGGGTCATGTTATTTTCTTAATGTACAGTTAGTTGCTCTTGTATATAAACTTCATTCTTATACACATAGGCTTCCTTATGAATTTCTTTCTCTGGTCTACCTGGACTAACACAGCATCTTCCTGGTCGGCATTCTTGCCCATGAGCAGGCTTCCTGAGTCAGTCCTTACCAAACATTGAGGACACTCAGTTGTCAGTGCTTTTATAACCACAAAGCATCGGGGGGCTTTCTGGGAGTGTGAACGGTTCGATGGAGGGAGAGAGAGGCTGAAAGTCTTCCAGGATCCTTTGTGACATGGTGGGCCACTTGTGAGGCTGCTCTCCGGTTCACAACCCCCTCCCCCACCCTCCCCTACACACCCGGTTCCTCTGAGAGAGAGAAGAGGCTCTTGGGAAAATCGACAGCCCCAGAACCCCACAGGGGAGCCCATTCCATTCAGTTCCACAGGGTCTCTCTAAGTGACCTGGAGGGCCTGCAGGGAGGGGGTCTGTCCTTCTGACATGCCATTGTTCATAACAACAGGTGCTTCTCTTTTGGTTTCTGAATTTGTTTTTCCCAGCCACACATGGAAAGTGACAGTAAAAGAAAGCAGTTCATGTTTACAATGAGATTAAAAAAAAAATTAAAATCCTCAGAAGCAACAAAGGCCACATGAAAGAAGCACACCAGCCTGTGTGACCACGAGGTGTCGAAGGGATCAGGTAACAGGCATCAAAGAACTAAAAATTGTAGCATTATAAATGAGAGGGAGTACAGACTGGGGGCCCAAAAACCCATCAGTAGGTGAAGGGACATCCTTTTACAGAGAGGTCAAGGGGAGGAGATGAGCCGGTCAAGGTACAATGTAGACATAATGAAATATGCAACTTTCCTCAGTTCTCAAATGCTTCCTTCCTCCCACCCACTATCATGATCCCAATTCTACCAGACAAATCCAGCTAGACCAGGGAATGTACACTGGAGCTGGAAACATGGGGAATTTAGGAGAGATGATCCCTCTGGACCAGTGGTGGGAGTGGTGATACTGGGAGGGTGGAGGGATGGTGAAATTGAAAGGGGAAACCAATTTCAGGGATCTACATATAACCTCCTCTCTGGAGTAAGGACAACAAGGAAGGAAGTGAAGGGACACATTGGACAGTGTACAATATGAAAAAGTAATAACAATTTGCAAATTATTAAGGGTTCATGGGGGAGGGGGAGTGGGCAGGATGGGGAAATATGGGGAGTTGGTACTGGGGGCCTGAGTGGAGGGAGGATGTTTTGAGAGTGATGATGGCAACAAGTATGCAAATGTTGCCTGCATACAATTGATGTATGTATTGATCGTGATGGGAATTGTATGAGCCCCCAATAAAATGATTTATATATATACATATATACATATATACATACATATATATATATATAAAACTAGTCACTTCTGTTCACTGAAAAAAATAAAAAAGAAACTAAAAATCCCAGTCCCAGATCTGGAGGAGATATAGACCCAAAGGTCTTTTACCCAGAGTCTCTAAAGAAGTCATGAATGCCAGTAAGAAAAAGACAGAGGGCCCAAGAGAAATGTCCAAGACTCTAAGTAGACACTTCCAAAAAAGAAAGTTGCCCGGCCATAAGGCCAATAGAGACACGGTAAGGTTTTAAACCTCAGTGGACATTGGTGAAGTGAAAAAGAGACAAATGAAATAAAAGCATAAGATGCCATGGCTACAGAAAGGTTCAAGATAGAAGTTGGACGATACCAGGTGGTGTCAAGGGGACTTGAACCCAGTCCCCTCTGGCTCTGAAATCTGTGTTCTTCCTGCAACCCACAGGGCCTTGGCAAAGCTCTGTGGGCGAGTACCGGTAGTTGGTGTCCGTCCCGTTAGAGAACCAGCATCCTCTGGCGCGGGGGCGAGCTTACCTTGGTGGGGAAGTAGCGGCTGGATTTGAACTTCTTCAGAGTCAGGGTCATGGAGTAAGTCCCGAAGAAGAGGATGAAGGAGAGGAGTGCAAGGTCCGGGACGAACTTGCAGGACTCCCCGAGCAGGCTCCCCCCGTAGCTCAGACATTCCTTCTTGCTCAGCAGGGACCAGTCCAGCCCTGTGAGGTTAAGGGGGGTGTACTTGGAGACCAAGAACAGGAGAGAGAGGGTTAGGGTCTTCCTGGTGGGTCAGATGTGTCCAAGTCCCCCGTCCCCATCCCATAGCCCCCAGGCAGTCTCTATCCTCTTCACTGCTCTCCAAGATGCCCTCGCCCTCCCGCCCCCTGAAAGTGTTCTCAGCAGCTTGGGGGTGCTCCAGGGGCCAGGCCAGTTCAAAGACCGGACAGCAGGAGGCTCCCTGGGAAGATGGAGAACCGATGTGCTCCTGCCTTGTGTTCTGGGATACACTGTTTTTTTTTTCTTTTGGCATCACTGCTCTCCGGTGGTGGGAGTAGGAGGTCCAGCCCCACTGCTGGAACTGAACCTCCGTCCCAGTGGGCCGCAGTCCCGCGCACAACCACTACGCCACAGGGGCTCAGCCCGGGATACACTGTTTTACTGGCAAAGAGCAACCACACATGGGAAAAGCCTGCTCCCTCTGCAGTCCTGGCTCCCAGCACAAAAAAAGCCCAGGTCCTCTGGGCTTCTCTGGCCACCTCGACTTTCTGTCTGTCCTCCTCTTCATACACCAGAGCTCACACCTCCCCGTTCATGTTATTCATTGTCCCTGGCCTCCAGATGTCAAACATCCAGGGGCGAAGGAGGGCAGGAGGCGGCACGATGGCTCAGTGCTTCACCGCTGAGTGGTTTCGCTCAGTCACTGCTCTCCACTGGAGACCTCTCCCACAGAGATTACAGACTCAATGCTGCTCCTGGCACTGTCTCCTAAAGATCTGAAGGTAGGGACCTCTGGTCACGGCAGCTTGGTTCACAAGCATAACAAAGGGGGATCCACTCAAGCGTCCACCAGCGGGAGACTGGACAAGCAAAATGCGGCACAGACATCCTTGGTGACCATCTGAGTGCATGGAACGCATGCATGACCCCACGGATGGACCCCGGGAGGCAGGATGCTCAGAGAAACAGCCAAGCACACGAAGACAAACCTTGTACACCCCCCTGTTAACAAGAAGACAGGAATAAGACATCGAGAGACCAGTGTTCGGTCACAGATACCAGGGGGAGTGAGGGAGGGAGGAAGGGGGACTCATGTTCTAGAACCCACAGTCAAGCCTGTAAACACGTGCTATTTTGGGGTGGCAGGGAAAGTGGCACTGAATATGAGTTCCATGAGCACAGCATGACCCATGTGAAGGAGGCCACTAAGAGGTGCTTAGGAGCAGAGGAGGCCTGTGATAAAGAAATGGACAGACACAAGGTGTAAAACATGCCTGACTGTGACAATCAATCGTTTGTCAATTGAGCATTAAGAGTGAAAGGGGGTGGAGTCTAGCCTGTCAATCAAGATGTGACTAATGAGGCCTCATGTGGGCACGGCCTTCTCCTGAAGATTCTGGGAACTCCTGTTTTTCCTCCTTGGAGGCAGGAGACTTTCTCTCTCTCCTCACTCCCTGAGAGATGCTCTATTGACAAGGCACATGGCATTACGCCCTGGGAGTTGGAAAAGTCACATGGACCTACCCTGATGCAATCAGACCTCTGGAGCCAGAGAAGTCATGTAGAGACCCCTGGCAGCTCTGAGATGCCTACAGCGCCACTGGATTCACAAGACCTTCCACCCACTGGCCTGTGATCCTCTTGCCTTCAGCATCACTGCACGGCTTTCATGAGTCTGAAGAGGACTTTATAGATTGATGTTGGATATATGGGCTTATGTACTTGATCTGAGCTGGGATGTTTTATCAATGTTTAAATGCTCTTGTATAGAAAGCTCTTTCTTACACACCTTTCAGTGTCTATGCACTAGTTTCCCTAGTCTACCCTGACTGACACAGGTAGGGAAAAAAGAGGAGCTGATGCCAAGGGCTCAAGAAGAAATACAACGTTCTGGAAATGTTGATGGCAACATCTATACAAGTGTGCTTAGTACAATCGAATGATGGATTGTTATAAGATTTGTAAGAGCCCCCAAATAAGATGATTAATAAAAAGATCGTACGCTTTTGGAAGCCTTCAGTGATTCTCAACCTTCCTAATGCCACGACCCTTCCATATGGTTCCTCATGTTGTGGTGACCCCAACCTTAACATTATTTTCATTACTGCTTCATTAATTTTGCTTTTGCTATGAATTGTAATGTCAATATCGGGTAGGCTATTTCATTGTTACAAATTTAACATAATGAAAGTACAGCGGTTAATCACAAAAAAATATGTCAGTCTACCTTGTGAAATATTTATTTCTAATGACAAATCAATGAAGTCTTGTTTTGAAGCATGGTGTAGCATGGGTAACAGTCCGGGCCCTCGTAGGTAGGTGTGTCTGCAGGTGGGTGGGCCTGCCTGGAGACAGGTAGAGGAGCGGTGTCTCGGTTTCTAAGACCATGGGAAGTATATGTTTTCCGGTGGTCTTAGGCGACCCCTGTGAAAGGGTAGTACCTCCCCCAAAGGGGTCTCGACCCACAGGTTGAGAACCGCTGTTCTGGAGGGTAATTGAGGCCCCCTAGTGGCGTCGTGGTTATGTGATGGGCCGCTAACCTTAAGGTCAGCCGTTGGAGACCATGAGCCGTTTCCGGAAAACTCAGCGAGGCACTTGGCTCTACGAGGTCTCATGGCGTCACTACGGGTCACACCGACCCGGCGGCCCTGCTATGGGCATAAAGGTGAAGTGGCATGAATGTACATGGTGGGGGCTCACGTGGAGCGAATGGAACGAGACAGGTGGTTGGAGAGCAAAGTACAGCGATTCCTGCCCGCCCCAGAGAGCAGCGGGGGTAGAGAAGCAGGGCCTCTGGGGGGTTGGACCCCCAAAAGCGGACCTCGGCTGCCCAGCTCTTTCTTTCCTTGTCCCCACACCGACACAGCGACTCCCATTTCCGACCCTGGGGGATACTCACCAGAGAAGCATTGGTGCCCGGAGCCGGCGGGGCTGAAGCATTGAACATGGAGGTGTTCACTGTGGAGGAGCACAAGACAGGAGATCGGTCAGCGGCCCACGGCTGGCCCGGCCACAGCCTGCCCCACCCACCAGGCGCCCACCCCGTGGCCTCTCCCTCCAGGAGGGAGCCACGAACGGGCCTTCCCTGTGAGACTCCGGCCATTCTCTCCCCTTTGCCGAGGCCGGCCGAGGACAGGGGGGCCGAGCCCAGAGCCTGGACAGATAGGGGGCCGGCTGGGATGTAGGTCCCTGTCTGACGCGGAGGGCTGATTTCCCAGAGTCAGCGAAGACAACGCAGAAGACAAGCTGTGAACCATGGACCCTGGGCAGCCCCAAGCTCAGCGGGCCCGCGTCTCTCAGAGAGATGTAAAAACATTTCCCTAGAATCTCCTCTGTTATGACACACACACACCTCTCACATGATCTTAAGTCCCTGAGTCCCCATGTGACCGCAGAAGTAACCGAGGTGGATCAGAGCGATCAGGTTCTGTGGCTGCCGCCTGAGACCGCTTGCTTGTGATATGTTGAGGCCTTGCCCTGCGTTCCTGTCTCTACACAGAGAGCTGCTCTCTCTCGACGACAATGCTTCCACAGTGCAGTGAACCTGTAAGCACGCATTGGCTTTGATCTTATCTTCCCTCGGCTTCCCCGGGAATGCAGGCCAAGAAAATTGTCCTGGGGCCAGGCTGGCAGGGCCATCAGTCGGGCACTCGGTCAGTCATGCCGCCGTCAGCTGTGTCCAGCACCAGGGAGCCACGAGACGAGTCTTGAGCAACTCCCCCTTCCTGCCTCTGCTTCCCATGCAAGATCTCCCAGTCCCCGAGGCTGGCTTCATGTGTCCCCCCAAACGTCAGAGGACGTGGCCTCTGAGAAAAGGCCAGGCGCCGTGGGTACCCGCGTGCCCTCTCTGGTTCCTGTGCAGCCTGGGTGCGGAGCGGCCAGGCTGGCCTCACCTTCCTCTTCAGTGGCAGGCCACTGAGTGGCTCACCACGGCAGCTTTGGGGAGCTTCGTCCACCAAACCAGATTTGCTGGTTGTGATAACGAGGCTGTGTGTGTGGTTCCTGTGGGAACTTGTGGGTGGGGTTTAGTCTGTCAATCAGGTCTCATTGTGATCGAAGGGCAAATGAGATCAATGGCTCACTGGAGGCCGGCCACACTATCTCTCTGCTTCCCTTTCCTGCTGGAGACCTTCCACAGTCTACGCCATGGGATCCACAAGACTTTTTATCCACTGGCCTGTGATTTCCCTCCATTCTACATCATTGCTTGTGGCTGCCTGGGTCTGAAGAGGGATTTATGGACTGGTAGCAGTCTTATGGGCCTGACCTGGACTGGGCTGTGGTGTTTTCCAGATATGTAACTACTTCTTGGTATAAAGCTCCCTCTTATACAGAGAGGAGTACCCTGGATTTGTTTCATTAGTCAACTGGGTCTTAACACACTGGTGCTAAGTTGGAAGTGGATAGTCAGTTAAGAAGGCCCTCCCAGCCATAGTTCCTTATGTGATACATTGTAATTCCGGACTTCATAGGTCTGTGGCTAGAGCTCTGTTTTGGAGGGCGTTCTTCCTCAGGAACAGAAGTAGGGTGGGATTCAGGCCTGACAGTGAGTCGACGTTTCCTGGACGCCGTCTTTAAGATCCCACGGTCGACCCAGCATCCCTCAGGCCACGTGCTTTGTTTTCCTGGGACGTATGACGGTGCCACGACAAGGTCCTCGCTGCACCTGGAAAGCCAGATGTCCACTTCCCAACTGAGCTTGGTTAGAAGCCAGAGGACCTGCTGTGACTTCTGGGCATCTCTGACTTCTGTCGCTGCACTCTGCATCTGGTTCAGCCCTGCCTGGCCTCGATAGTGCCTGTCCCCACATGAGATATTTCCTCCAACGTGTGTGAGTTTCTGTGGGAGGTGGCAGTGATTCGCAGAACCCAGGGATGGACTAGACTCAAGGGAGGAGTGAGAATGTGTGTGTGTGTGTGTATTGGGGATTATGGAGCTGAATTGCCTCGTGGAAGAACTGGACATTTGGGACATCCTGATCTCCAGTGTCCTGGGACGAGTCTGGTATCGGTTCTTTTAGGAAGAAATTATGACCACACAAGCTCCATTTGGCTCCCGCCGGTTCAGAACTCGAGAGGAAGCAAGGATTCTTTTTTTTTTTAAGAAGCAAGGATTCTTCTGGAAGCTTCACCCAACTTCCAACCAGCTGCCCCCAAGGGTGGTGGCACGGGAGCCACAGGCTCACTCTGGGTTGCTGACTCCCAGGGCAAGGGGTTCGACTTTGACCCAAGGAAGGACATTCCTCGCCCACCTGCAAGTGGGCGGCAGTTGTTCTGAAGAAAGCTTCTATGTGCCTGTTAGGCGTCATCAAGTCAGGGTCGCTCACGAGGGCCTCTGAGGCACAGAACAATCACGGCCTGTCCTCGCCGTCCCTGCCGGGTCTCGCCTCACCGCCATCGCCCTGCCTGAGCTGAGTATTGATGGACATCTGTCTGTACATCGGATGGAGGGGCTTCCTCTTTCCTTCACCAGCATCTCATCTCCTTTGCCTTCTCCCAGGTCTGCTCCCTCTGGACATGTCCAACATGGACACCACCAAGCCTGAACGTCCTTGCCTCTAGGGAGCCTTTGGACCGTGGGTCTTCCACGACAGACCCGTTGGTTTTCTTGGCAGCGCCATGCTTCGCCAGCATCTCCGTTCTAGGGCACCCTTGGCTTCTTCCGGCTTCCTTGCTCTTGGCGCAGCTTTTGTGATGGGCAATCAAGTAGTTTAACGGGACATCTCTGTTGTCTTTTGTTTTTGAACATAATCTAGAACTCTTTGGCAGCAGATTTGCCCAGGGCAATACGTCATTTGCCTTCTTGACTGCTATTTCCGTGGATGCTGGTTGCAAGAGCTTTACTTGCTAGAATGTAGAGAGACCTCGATTGTCTTTCCTCACTGAGGGAACAGGATGAACAAGCCCAAGGGGGGCAGAGAGGACACACCAGAAGGCTGACTCAGGGCAGCCACAGAAGCAAATGCTCGAGGAATGCTGTTGCTCGAGCCCGGGGCAGGGGGCGGAGTAAGGTTCGGATGCCTTTTAGAACCAGACATCCTTGATGTCTTTGGTTCCGGTTGACATGTCCTTTCAGCTCGAGAACTTTCCCTTGCTCACCTGGAGGCCACTTTGAGAGGAAGCCGGAAGAACTACAACATGGAACATTCCAGAAAGGACCTACGTCTACAATATCTCAGGGCTGTACTGTTTAGCAAGTGGTACTCACGTGGGAGTGAAAGCGGCCGAGTCAGTCATGCAGCATCAACAAAGAATACACATCAGTTACCATGGAAACAGAATGAAATAAACCAGAGCGAGTGCACGGGGTCACAGGTGCAGGAAGGGAAGCCACATGCATGCAGGGGAGGGGAGGAGCGGGAAGGGGTGGGGCTACTGTTCTTTGCTGCTTTTCTGTAAACCTAAAACAAATGTCTATGAACTAGAGAGAGAGAGAGAGAGAGAGAGAACTCCCAAACACATCCAGAAGAGGGAAGGGGGCTGCTCATGTGTCAACATCTGGGGACCATGTTTTGTAGCAAAATGAGGACAGGCCTCAGAAGAAATCGCCTTCTGCAAAATCAGCCTAGAAACCTCCAGGGCACACAGTTCTGCTCTGGCCTCTGATGGACGTGGGCTTGAAATCTGCTCAACTCTTTTTTTTTCTTTTTAGTTAAGAAATATGCGGTAGTTGCATAATCTGGTGTCAACCTGGGACTCGAGAGGATTAAGAGTGAAGGGGTGAAGTCTAGTCTATCAATCGGGTCATAGCCCATGAGGCCTCTGTGAGGGCATGGACTTCTCCAGAGGATTCTGGGAACTGCTAGATTTCCTCCTAGGAGGGAGACACTCCCTCTTAGGTCACTCCCTGAGAGATCCTCTACCGAGAAGGCACATGTCACTGTGCTGATAGATGCCGTGTCCTGGGAACTGGAGGAGCCACGAGGAGACCCCTGCAGATTCCTCTACTGCCACTGGATCCACAAGACTTCCCACCCACTGGCCTGTGCTCTCCCTGCACTCGGCGTCATTGCTATGTTTTGTGAGTCTCAAGAGGACTTTATAGATTGGTATCAGACATGTGGGCTAATATCGGACTTAGGGACTTGATCTGGACTGGGCTGGGCTGTCTTCTCCACATTCACCCGCTCTCTTGCATAAAGCTCTTTCTATACATCTGAGAGGGCCCCTGAAAGTGTTTCTCTAGCCTACCCAGACTAAGTCAAAGGAACAGCTCAAGGAGTGCCGTGGTGCAGTGGGTTACGGCGTGGGCGGCTTGCTGCAGGGTCGGCTGCTCTGCTGGTGAAATTTGGGGCTATCTACGCCTGTGAAGAGGTGCCGTCTCAGGGACCCTGCCCTGCATTATAAGGCCACCAGAAGCCGGCATCAATTTGATAGCAGCAGTGAGGTGGTTTTTGCTTTTTAAACTAAGAGCTCAACCAAGCAGTGGTTCTCGGGCTGGAGCAAGCATCTGAATCGGCCGAAGGGCTTGTTACGACCCTGTGACCGGGCCCCACCCAGAGTCTCTGAGTCACTGGGTCCCTTGGTGGAGAGGGGAGAACAGACATTTCTACCAAGTTTCCTGTGGGCGCCGAAGCTGCTGGTCTGGCCCGGGCCCACTCTTACAGTACCACAGAGCTGGCACGATCCAAAAGAACGAGACCCCATCCACTGGGCACCTGACAGAGGGGACACGGTGTGGAGCCAGGTGGCCTGAGACCCTCCCACTCCCACCTGGTACACTCGTCCATCACCTGGGGCCGGGGAACTCTCAGTCTCTGGCTCCTCCCTGGACAGCCGAGTCTCAGAGGGGCCCGAGGCCTACACAGGCGTGACCCCAGCATGCCAGCTCTTTCCAAAGGAATTCCCGGACATGCCTTTCTCAAAGGGGGATAAAGACAACGGAGCAGGCGCCAATGGCAAGCTAGGGTCCCCTGCTGTGGCCGCAGCCGGGGCGCAGGGTAGAGAGGGCCAGTGGGGCTTTCTCAGAGGCTGCAGACAAGCAAGGTGGCCGGCTCAGGGAACTGATGGCGTGAAAGGGAACAGCTCACACGGATGATGGGGAGAGCAGCAAGACCAGGCATGGTCACGAAATCATGGCCGTGACCTGGCGTACACTGGGGGAGGGGGGCTCGGACCGCAGCTCCCTCCCCCACACTGCCTGGCAGCGGTGCTTGATCATCTGCATGTGTCTGATTGGTAGCCCGTATGAAGGACTGACCCACCCAGTGTCTATCCGAATCTGGGTTTAGGAGCCTGGTAGCCTCGTGGCCACACGTTGGGCTTTGAACAGCCAGGTCAGTCATAAGACACCACCAGCAAGACCAGGGTCTCTGCTCCTTAAAGAGTTAGACTCGGGCTGAGCCCCGGTGGCGTAGTGGTTGTGCGCGGGACTGCGGCCCACTGGGACGGAGGTTCAATTCCAGCAGTGGGGCTGGGCCTCCTACTCCCACCACCAGAGAGCAGTGATGCCCCCCCACAAAAAAAAAAAGAGTTAGAGTCTGAGAGACCCACAGGGGGGTGGGGGGGGCAGCTCCACCCTGTCTGACAGGTCACTGTGAGTGGCCACGGACTGGACAGCAGAGCTTTTTGTTTGTTTGTTTGTTTGTTTTACATCTGGGTTTGGATCTGGAGATAGCACAGGAGTCCCGTGGCATGGGACAGCACTGATCTCCCTTTTCGACATGCAGGGAAACGGAGGCTTGGTTGGCCCTGGGTGGTCTGTGGACCCAGCCCCTTGTGGGTCCAGCCTGGGGGGTACGGGGAGTTGAGCGAGCGGATCTCTGACTTTGTAGACCTCTGGGCACACGGCTGATGGCCGCAGCCTTAGGACAGTGAAGAAGGCGTTCATGCCGGGTGCCCAGTTGGACAGCTGGCAGTGTTCTGCCCAGAAAAGACCTGGCAGGAATGGTGCAGGAGTGGGCACAGCAGGTGGCTGAAACCTCCCGCCCCGGGCTCATGTCCCTTCAGCACACCCTTGGTGGTGGACATCCAGCTAGTATTCAAGTAACCCTCGGCGACCCAGGGGGACAGAGAGGCCCCTGATGGCAGACCCCACAGGGGTCCAGCTCTTCCCAGTCAATGCCCGGCTCCCTGGAGTCCCTGGGATGTGGAGCTAGGTGGGCCCCAAGTGACACAACCACCCTTCAGCCACAGCCCTCATCCTGAGAGGCGGACGAACCCCAGGTTCCGCAGCTCTTCCTGGCCATGCTCTGCTGTGGCAGCCCTTGGCTGGCACGCTTCCAGGGTAGCTTTATCCGAGGCGTGCTCCCAGGCCCATGTGGACTCCGGGCCCTGAGCTCCGATTTGCCACCAGCAAGGCTACTTCCTCCACTTCTGCTATCCACCCCGAGACCAAGGTGCTGCCCTTCCTTCCTGGGCAGCCCCTGCACTCTCCTGATTGTACCCTGGTGACGGCGGGTGACGGTGTGTGTGTGTGGGGGGGCACTGTGACGCCTCACAGAGCCATTACCCCACTGCCCTCCTTACAAGAGTGGGGGATGGACCCCACACTGGACAGCTGGGCTTGACTGAGCTGCCACTCCCAGCAGGTTCACCTTGGAGGGTGGGGGGCGCGAGGCGGGGTGGGGCCCCCAGTCACCTGTGTCGGGGGCGACGCACTCGCACTTATAGGTGGTGATGGCATCGGGCTTGAAGGCCGTGTTGAGGGGGTAGGACTTGAAGGCGCCGATCATCTTTTTGATGGCGTCGTAGATGAAGATGAAGCTGATGAGCGTGGAGAAGCCCTCCTCGGTGAAGCGGGTGATGTACTTGATGATGAAGCTGGCGTCGGTGGCCACCAGGACGAGGCACTGGACGGCCGAGTGCAGGCCAATCCACAGGCGGAACTCCATGTAGTCCAGGCCGTTGGCCCTGCGAGGCGGACGGCGGGTGAGCAGACCCCAGCCTGGCGCTCCCGGCTGCCGGCCGCTCCCAGACCCACTGCAAAGGGGGACTAGACATGCCCAGCAGCCCCCAGGACTGTGAGAGGGGGAATTCCTGGGTGGGGTGGCCTGGACTTTGACAACACTGGAGAAAGGGGGTGTGTCAGGGAGGTGGAGAGACCCCCTCCCTTCTCATGCATCTGCCCAGAGCAGAGTGAAGGAATGGGAGAATTCCACAAGGGGAGGTTGGAGCAGGTCTCGGAAAAGACCCCTATCTACGGGACGGGGCTTGGCGAGGAGGCTGGACCTCCCTCACCCCCTCACCCCCTGACTCAAAGGCTCGGCCATGGAGTGGTTTACCTGGGTTGCTCTTGTTTGACCTGGATCTCACCCTCTGCTAATGGGCACGCAGATGGCTCTCAGGCCACAAGCTGGCAGGGGTGGGGGTGGGCAGCATTATTCCTGCCAGCACCCTACCCATCACTGAAGATGCCTTTTTAGACCCCTTTGCCCTCAGCTCAGCCCCAGGGGCTGGTGGCGGCGGGAGTGAGAGTAGGGGTGGAGTGGAGGGGCCCCTACTTGCTGAAGTCGAAGAGGAGCTTCTCGAAGATGAGGATGGGCCCCGTGCTGCTGAGGATGATGAGAGGCTGTCCCGAGAAGAGGCAGAACAAGGAGCCGGCCATGGCAGTGCCCAGGAAGCTCTCCATCACGCCCTGTGAGCAGGGGCAGCCGTGAGACTTCGGGCCTGCCGGACCCCAGCATGCAGAGGGGCTCCAGGCCACAGAGCCCACCTTTTGTTCACAGGCTCCTGTGTCTCCCTGCTTCCACATCCTGCTATTCCACACCCTCTGCCCGCAACCTCCTGGGGGACCCAAGGACCCCCAAAGCGGTGCTGATTCCACTCACTGTTCGTTCCACCAGATATGTTGGGGGTCTATGTCATTTGGATGTTAGACCATTCTTTCTTGCGGTCAGGGTTGGCTGGGCCAGGCTTACTGTGTGCCGGGCAAGGAGCCCCGGGGTGGTGCAGTGGGTGACTCATTGGGATGTTAGCATGAGACCAGTTTCCTGTGAGCTCCCCACCCACCCCCCGGCCCTCTGCAGGAGAGAGAGGGGTCCTTCCATTCCCCTCAGAAGTCTCTGTTTCGGAAAGCCAAGGCATTGGCTTGGGAGTTACCATGCCATGTGTCAGCGGAATCGACTCGGAGGCCGTGAGTCTGGTCAGCGTTTTGGATAGACCAGGCTTTGAGCCAGAAAGCGGGGACCCACCAGCGAGCAGGCAACACATCTTCAATCTAGTGGCAACCACGCTAGACTTGTAACCAGGCAGCGTCCACACAGCAGAGGGCCTCGGCGGACCCAGCTGCCCGAATGGGTCCGTGTTGGGGGTGGGGTGGGGGCCGGAGACTGGCCTGTGCACTGCAGGGTGAATCGCCACATCCCAGGCCTCTACCCACTAGATGTCAGTAGCACTTCCCCCATGACAACCACCCAAACTTGGCTCGGATGCCACCCACCATCTCTTGGGAGTCCAACCGGCCCCTGGTGAAGAAGCACTGCCCAGCTGGGAGGAGGGCCCGTGGGGTAGAATTGTGGATGCTCAGATCTAAAATCCAAGTGGGATCTGGCCAGGAGGACAGAGCAGGCGGAGTGAAGAGAAAGGGCATCCCAGGAAGAGGGGAGGGACCTGGTGTGAAGGCTGGAGCCTGCCCTGAAAGGGAGACAGATGATGGGGACTGACGGACTGCAAAGCGGGGAGAGGCAGGTCTGCAGGCCCCGCAGGGAAGCTGGGCTTTATCCCCTGAGTTGAAGAGGATGCCCCGTTCCTGGGGTGGGCGCTGTACCACTCCACGAGCTAGGGCAGGGCAGGGCTGCAGGGACAATGATGAAGGACTTGTGGGCATCCCCAGGAGGCAGTCGGGTTTGGATTTGAAATGTAGGAGAAGCCTCATCTCAGTTTATCCGGGAACCGGGTCTCCACCTGGGTGCCCTGGGTTTATGTTAAAAGCCCTCCTGAGGAAGGGGGGCAGAGGCTGGTGCTTGGCCTGAGCCGATGTCTCTTCCAGCGAGCTTACAACCCTTCCCCAGACACAGTACTATGAGCTAAGGCTTCAAGGTGGTTACTGTTTTCAACAAAAGACCCCTGAGAAGACCACTGTCAACAACAATAATACTAAGCCACCACCGCAAAAAGATCCGGATTTCTGAGACTGCTCCTTCGACCACTCTGCAGCCACTCTGCAGCTCCAACGGCCACTCTGCAGCCGCTACGGGTTACCGCCATGCCATCGCCAGTGGGGAAACACCAAATTCACCAAGTTGGACTTATTTGCACTCTCCTTAATCATTACTATTCAACGACATAATTCTACTTCCGAGCTTTTACTGAGTATGGATTTTGAGTGGGGCTGTGGGCAGTCTTTACTGGTGGCCACGGTGAGACAAGGGGTGTGACAGCTCCTGCTTCAGAATCGAAGGAGCAGTCTCAGAAAGCCGGATCTTTTTGAGGTGGTGGCTTAGTATTATTGTTTTTACCCCCCTCCCCTAGTCCTAGCACTTTGAAGGGTAAAAGAATTTTTTAATAAAGACCCGCCTGGGTCTGGCTGCTACTGAAGTTCCTTTGCATGCTAGGTGAATTACAGGCCAACGAAACTTAAAGAAAAAAGCCGCTGGAGTCTTGGTCCTGGGGTGGCGGATAAAGCTCTTCACTGCCGCCGGGTGGCAACGTAGTTTAATGAGACTTGCGTCCGAGAACCAAACCCAGCCCACTGCAGTGGATTCTGATGCCCAGTCACCAGAAGGGGCAGCGCAGAACTCCCTAGGGGGGGTTCCGAGGCTGTCAGTCTTTAGCGGAATGGAAAGCTTGATCTTCCTTCTCGGAAACAGGTGGTAGGTTCCAGCGGCTGACCTGTGGCTAACTGCCTCACGGGGAACCCACGATACCTCCAGGGCTCCTTCCCCCGCCTCCCCTAACCCAGACTCACTGCCAGGGAGGTGATTCTGACTCACAGCGACCCCACAGGGTAGGGCAGACCTTACAGGCTAGGGTAGGGCTGCCCTGTGGGTTTCTGAGACGTTAACTCTCACAGGGAGTGGAAAGCCTCCTCTTTCTCCCTCAGGGCCTCTGGTGGTTTCAAACCGCTGATGTTGCAGTTAGCAGCCCCACACGTAGTCACTGCACTGTCTGGACCCCCTACCACGTCTCTAGCAAACAAACCAGGGGTCCTCAAACTTTTTAAACAGGGGGCCAGTTCACTGTCCCTCAGACCATTGGAGGGCCAGGCTATTGTTAAAACAAAGAAACAAACTATGAACAAATTCACTACAGGCCCGGGATGAGTCGGTTGTGAAACAGGACAGCAGCTGTGGCAAAAAACACCCGGTGGGCCGGATACATGTCCTTGGGAGGGGCCGCATGTGGCCGGCGGGCCATAGTTTGAGATGCCTGAAACAAACACACTGCCATCGAGTGGTTTGCTACCCGGAGCCACTCTGTAGGACAGAGGGGAACTGCTCCTTTGGGTTTTGAAGACCACAAGCCTTTCAGGGCGTGGACAGCCTCGTCTTTCTCCCCCAGAGAGCAGTGGGTTCAAACCGTTGGCCATGTAGCTAGCAGTCAGTGTGCAGCCCCGGGCGCCTCGACACACCTGATAGTTGTCGGTGGCGTCTCCCAGAAGCCCACCAAAGGTGATGGCGTTGGTGATGCAGCCGAGGTAGATGAAGAGGATGGCGGAGACGGACTGGATGTGGAAGCCGTCGTAGAAGTCGCTTGGGAACCAGGGCAGCTTCCTCTTGATATCCAGACACAGGCCACCGAAGAACCTGCTCGAGACAGGCCAGGGGCTGCTCTCTCACCACTGACCGCCCTGCAGTGAGCGAGCCTGCAGAGGGGGCTGAGGACAGAGGCTGGGCCCGTGGGGGGTGGGGGGCGGGAAGGGGACAGGGTTCTTCCCTCGGGAACGTTTAGGCCAGGACTGAGAGGGGGTGGTCAGCACCATCCACGCTGGGAAGGTGACCATGTCCATGGACTGGACAGGAGAGGGGAGGTTCGTGGGAGTGTCTGTGGGGCAGAAGGCGTCCTGCACGGGGGATCGGAACTCCAGGCGTCCGATGGCGGCGCACTGTGTGTTCCCGGTCATCCACAGGGGACGTGGGTGGGCTTGGTGGACACAATTTTAGGTAAGACACACCCAGATGAGAGCTTGACGCTTAAAGGGCAGAGGTTGAATCTTATGGATGACGTCTGTGCTTTCTGGAACAGCCAAGTAAAGACTTTAGTTTTAGGGACAAATCGATTGCAGAAGCTACAACCCGTATGACCAAGGTATGAGGCTTGGCTCCTCTGAACCAATCAGCCTTTATTGTCAGGGCGGGCCTGTGTGTGGCGGTGGCCCAGCAGCAGCCCTGGCCTCTGTCCACTAGATGCCGGAAGCACCCCTCCCCAGGCTGTGACAGCAAGGATGTCTCCTGGCATTGCCCAGAGTCCTGGAGGGTGGAAGTCCAAATCGCTCTTCACGACTGGCGTAAAGCCCAAACCAGCCACCCGGCACTGCCACATCAAACTCAGGCCGACCCGTAGCGCCTGGGGGGAAACTGTCCCCATGGGTTTTCCCAGACGGTGACTCTTTAGCGGAGTGAAAAGCCTTGTCTGTCTTCTTCAGACCTGCTGCTGGTTTTGAACTGCTGACCTTGCAGTCAGCCGCCCAACTCCTAGCAGCCACTACCACCACCAGGACCCTTTTCTCGCCATTCAGGGGTATCTAAAGGGCTTCCCCGTTCTTCAAACAGCAATTTACATTCAGCTTGGCTGGAACCCTTATTTCCTTCCCCGCCCCACCCCCTCCCCCAACAGGCAGACAGCCCAGACAGGAGAACTTTCCTTGAAACCCAGCTTGCTGAATAGGTGGCAGCATGAGGTTCTCAAAAGAAATGGGAAGCTGCCAGCCAGTGTCCTCGGCAGCGGTTCTCAACCCAAGGGGCGTGACCCCTTTGGGAGTCGAACGACCCTTTCATCGGGGTCACCCAATTCATCGCAGCAGCAAAATGACCATGGTGAAGATAACTTTTTGGTTGTGGGGGTGGGGAGTGGGGGGGTCCCCACGGAGAAGCTCTGCTCTAAGGAGAACTTCAGGCTCCTCCTCTCCTGTCCTGTCCCGCCCTGTGTCTGGCCCCCATTCTGGGCAGCGGATCCAGGCTGGGAGGGGACCTTGTGGGTGCTGCAGGGTAGGGGGTGGGGAGAGATGGTGGGGGTGGGGAGCACAGTGGGGAGGGGGGGAAGAGGCATTGTCCAGGTGGGCACCTTCCCGTCCAGAGAAGCTCTTCCCCGATTTCGTGCATGGCTGGCATCTCGTCTTCATCCCCACCACCAGACCCTCCAGCTCCACCGCCGGCCCCGCCGCTCCCTGCAGGGGGGCCTCCACCACCGCCACCGCCCGCGGAGCCGTTCATGTGTCCGGGCTCGGCCGTGGAGAACACGGACTTCCTGCGGGGAGAAGGGTGGGCCGTGGGGCCTCTCAGTCAGCAGTCCCCAGAACCCCTCACTACTGCCTACGGTGCTTCAGGAAAATATGCAGAGAGCTCGCTAAACACCGCCCCCTCCCCGCGCAGGCCGCCCCCGACTGGACAAGGGTCCACCTCGCACCGTGTTAGGTGTCGCTTCTGAATATTTCCGCAGACAGGACGTAATCTGAAGTCCCCTCCCCTTGGTTGAAGCTCCTTTGCCAGCCCCCACCCTCACCCCACCTCTAGCCGCCCCCAAACGCACCTCTTGTCAGCAGAGGGCACTTTCTTGGGGGGCTCGATTCGGATATTGGGGTCCCATTCTCCGGGGGGGAGGACGATGACCTCATCCAGAAACTCGTCAATGCCGGCAATCAGATCGTCCCTGTTGCGAGCTTTATAGGCCACGTCGCTGAAGAGCTGGGGGGGAAGGGAGGGCAGGAGCATGCGTCCCATCTTACTCCACGCAGCGCACCAGGCATTGTTTCAAAGATCACCCTCTCTCTGCCTGCTCCCTCTCAGAACCAGGGAGGTCGGTGGAACTGGGGCTGTCCGCATGGGGCGGAGATCCCCAAAGAGTGTTCCTGTCTAAACACCTGACACCCGGTCTCCAGGTAACCGCACCATCCCACCAAGGAGCCGTGGTGGCCTAGTGGGTCACATGAGATGGGGGGTATCCATGGTTCACAGGGGACAGACGAGGCAGGCTTTCTGTTCCTGGAAAGACACACAGCTTCATATGCAAGGAGTCAGAAGTGATTCCGTCGTCTTGCACACAAACCCAAGGACTGTGGCTTGGTGAGCATAGCAAGGGGGCCTTGTCACCTTTGGGAAGCTGTGCAGTCCCCCTCAGAGCGAATGTGAAGGTTCAACCAGCTTGGTAGTGGGCCCTTGGGCCCAGTGGGAGTCAGGGGCTATCATGCAGTGCTTGGTGGAAGCTTTGTGTTTCTCCTTCCTGCAGATCGGGGCATGGGTGCTCGGCACTGAGCCTGGGTCCTTTCCATCCAAATCATGAAGGTGGTTGAGATTGTGGCCAGCAAATGCCACCGGCCTGCAGTCAAGCAGTTCCACGACTCCAAGATCAAGTCCCCGTTTGCCCCCGAGCAGTCAACACCTTCTAGGCACAGACCCACCCCACTCTAAATTTGCCCAATAAATGAATAAAGTTTAATAAAAAACCTGACTTCACTTGTAACAACAACAACAACAAAAATAATTGATTCCATAGCGGTGGGTTTGGTGTGAGGAGGTTGGTCCAAAACATAATTCAAGTTCGCCGACCTTAGGCTTAACACATTATGGCATTGCCTGGAAATTATAACCACATCTTGCTTTTGCCCATGGGAACTGGTCTACGCTGTGCTCAAGGCCGTTGACTTTCTCCTCTGTTTTTTTATTTTTCCTCTTGCTGTGCTTGCAGAGCAAAGTAACCCAGGCTGCCGAGACTAGTGCTGCTGTGGTTGGAGTGCCCCAGTGACCCTCTCTGCACAGCAGAAGGAAACACTGCCTGCTCCTATGCTTGAGCCCCTGGTCACAGCCACGGTGTCCCTCCATCTCCGGGAAGGCCTTCCTCTCTTGCGATGCCCTCTGCTTGACCCAGCATGATGTCCTTCTTCATGCAGTGGTCTCTCCTGATCACATGCCCAAAGTCCGTTAAGACGAACTCTTGTCCTCCTTGCTTCTAAGGAGAACTCTGGCCAGACATCTTCTAAGACCGATCAATTTTCTTTTTTTTTTTTTTTGGGGGGGCATCACTGCTTTCTGGTGGTGGGAGTAGGAGGCCCAGCCCCACTGCTGGAATTGAACCTCCGTCCCAGTGGACCGCGGTCCCATGCACAACCACTACGCCACCGGGGCTCAGCCCCCAGACCGATCAATTTTCTCATCGTTTTTAGCAGTCCCTGGTACTTTCAGGATTCTTATCCAGCGCCTGGACTCGTTGGTTTTCCTTATTCACGACTCAGAGAGATGGTCAAATAGGAAAGCACTGAGTCACATTGCTAAAGGACCCCGCACAGCTGCCACTGGAAACGTCAGGGGTGAAGAGATGCCGCTCGGTGATGTCCACCTTCCAGGGGCGCCCAGGACACACACCGTCCTGCCTGCTGTACCTTGGGTCCACCTCGGCCTCCAGAGTCTGAAGGCCAGGCTTCCACATTCTGGCTGAGTCACTTGGCCTTTTCAGTTTCGTTCCCCCAGAGCGCAATTCGCTGCCACAGAGCGGTTTTCCGTTCAGCCTCAGTGTGAGAGCCTTGCCCTTCCCGGGAGTGGTTGGTGGGTTTGAACTGCTGGCCTGGCAGTCGGCAGCCCAACCTGCAGTCCACGATGCCACCCGGGCTCCTCTTCGCGCTCAAGGTTCAAGAGGCGCCGGTATTTCAAGTCTGCCCTATCCCTTCCTAGCCTTTCGTCGGAGTCTCAGTGAACAAACGCCGCTGCTAAGCGTGAGTGTGGAGGTCTGAATTCACCCAGGAGCCCCTGGCGGGGAAAGGCCTGGGGATCCATGCCTGGAAGATCAGACCCGGGGGAGCTCAGCTCTACCTGTGGACCTGCCCCTTTCTTGCTGGAAGGCCAGCCTGTCCCTTCCACACGGATCCAGGTGTGCTTGCTGAGGTCTGCTCCGGTGTCACGTGGTTCAGACGCTCCATCACACCCGTCCCCAGAGTGACCACCCGGCTCTGCCCACAGGCTCTGTGGACACAGGCTGCCCTCTCTGATGTCTCCTCCTGCCCACCAGGCTCCATGAGCGACTTCCACCCGGCGTCCCCATCTGGGGGCCTGGGACCCCCCTCCGAGCGCTAGCTGGGTCCACCTAATTCCTGCTCACTTGTAACGACTCGGGCAGAGGGAGCCTCTAGCTTGTTTTATCCTGAGAGTTTATTTTCGCTCCCTTGACTGGAACCAGAGAGAGAGAGAGAGAAGCACTGCCGCGTGGTCTTCAGGCCACTGCCCAGGGCTGGACACACAGTGGATGCTCAGGGGGCCTGCTGCGTGCAGGCACACACACGCACGTGCACACACACGCACCGAGGGGAGCGCAGCTCACTTACGTCATCCACCATGAGGGTGGCAATGGCACGGCCAATTTCATTGTAGGACTTTGCTCGGCCAGAGGGTCCCAGCAGGATGAACAGAAATCTGCAAAGGGACGGAAGAGCGCATGAAAGAGATGGGAGAGGAGAAGGAGGAGGAGGAGGAGGAGGAGGATGAGGAGGAGGAGGAGGAGGGACAGCAGCCGAAGGGGCTGAGGGCAGGGGACGGCAGGTGCACAGCAGGGTTTTGGGGCCTTGAACAGCGTCCTTGACCACCCTGAACTGTGCCGCTGACCGGAAGCACGTCCCTTCCCTCTCTCGAGTGCTGTGCCCGCCTCGCAAAAGACACCTCCTGTCCCGCTGCCAGCTGCTCCTCTGAGCAATGTCTGGCGGCCCGGCCCCACCCGACAGCCTCTCTCCGGGTGGGCGACATCCGCATTATGATTTTCTAAAGACACGGTGGTCAGGACGGGTGTCTTAGATAAAGTGACCAGACGGCCCACTTTTTAACAGTTTAGCAACGTCTCGCGGCATTTTAAAATTAAAATAAGACATTACAGGACTATGTTTGCATTCTGTGAACATTTTTGTTGTTCCATATAGACCGAAGTTTTAATCAAGAACCCCCTCCTCCCTGCCTCCCGGTCAATGGTGTCCACTTAAAGACTGATCCCTTTAGAGAGGACACTGAAGAATCCAGCTGTCCGTCCACGTTCGGGGCTTCTGGTCACGCCCATCTTGGAGCACAGCCATGTCTCTTTAGGGATGGTTTTGGAAGACGTTTCTAAAACTCTTTTCTGGCCCCACCCCAGCAAATTCTCTCACTGACCCTCTGTGGTTTTTTTTTTTTTCGGGGGGGAGGGGAAGGGCTGGGTGAGGAGAGACCAAAGTTTTGTTCAGTGTGTGCATCCCAGAGCAGACAAGAATGGGAAACAGAGGGGCAGGCGGCAAGGGTTATGTCTGCGGGGGTCCCTGTCCTCTGTGTTTCGGGGTGTCTCTCACAGCACTGCTGGGGGGCACGGGGCTCACCTGGTGGGGACGGGTACCTCGGTCACGCCCCCCAGCATGGCAGACTGGACGAGGCGCACGAAGGCGATGAAGGGCCGCTCCAGGAAGTCCACCTCGCCCACCAGCACGTTGGACGCTTCTGAGTCCTTGGGGATCTTTTTCATGAACTTGTTTCTCCGCTGCCCAGAAGGAGGGGAAAGGAGAGTCGTGCACAGCCCACAGCCGGGGGCTTCCCCCGACTCTCACTCCCCTCCAGAGGCCAGAAGACCCACCCCAAGCGTCCCCAGAGCAGCGGCAGCAATGAGGGCCAGGGCGTGACTCCTGGTATGCTACTGAGGCTGTGGGCCTTGGCATGTCAAAGAAAGGTCCTGCCCTGCTACCATCTCTACCCTGTGGGTGCAGCCCAGGGAAGAAACAGGCTCTGTACTCCTCGTGGTCTTGCACATGGCTGCGAGGCCCTGCCCCCCGGCCCCTTCCCCCCTCCCCCCTAGACTCACAGCCATGGCTTGATGAGGGCGTGAGGGGCCTGCAAGCAGAGCCTCCCCTTTGGGACCTTCCAGATCAGCGGTTCCCAACCTGGGCACAGCCCCTTTGGGAGTTGAGCGATGCTTTCACAGGGGTCGCCCGATTCATCACAGTAGCGGAAGGACAGTGATGAAGTAGCAATGGAAATAATGTTATGGTTGAGGTGGGGTGGAGGGGCTGTATGCAAGGGTTGGGGCATGAGGAAGGTGGAGAGCCGCTGGTCTAGATCAAATCAGAAAAACAAACAAACAAACAAACAAACACCCGGCAGACCCCTGGGCACAGCCCTGAGGGTCACAGTCAGCAGGGGCCAGGTTGTCAAGGAGGCCGGGGGTTCAGAAAGCGCCCCTGTCCCAGGCCTTGCCAGCTGAGCCTGCCGCAGCAATCTGCAGGCG